>KN042419.1:1778113-1815656 GCA_000739165.1 Podila verticillata NRRL 6337
GTTCGCCACCAAAATCCAAATATGGAACAAAGAGACCACCCAAAACTAATGCACGCTGATGAAGCGTCACATCTCGGCAACTACTAAGAGCCAAGGTGAGGAGATCAGCAGTGACCTCTTCACCAAAATGTCGAATCAACTCAAATTAACCAACCAACCAACCAATCAACCAATCAACCAACCAATCAACCAATCAACCAACCAATCAACCAATCAACCAACCAATCAACCAATCAACCAACCAATCAACCAAAAAGAAACACACAACTAGCAAAAAGGGCACTAGGTAGTTCTTTTATTCTTCCGCCATCAAGCGACATTGAATCGTCGACACGGTCAAAGGTAGGAAACAATGGATCATCTCGCCTTACCTACGACCTTTGGTGTCTTCCGCCGAAATAATCCGCATTCGATCTGCTTTCGATTATTTATATTTTTATCGTGAAGTTTATTGCCAATCATAAGGATATCTGTTTTGTTTGTCGTAAAGTCATAGAAACAAGAACCAAAAATGCTAAAAGATGATATGTATGAGAAAGTAATTGTATATACAAAGAGTGGACTCCACGTTACTCTTCTTTCGACCCGCCTCGCAAATCCTGCGAACACCTCAATGCTGTAACGCCGTAACGCGGTGCGAGGACGATGCAGTCGACTTGGCGATCTGCCTCGAGTAGTAGTGCGACTGATTCGCCACCAAGGTAGCGAAACAGGTCAGGACCGCCGCACAGGTCGCCACCGCTGCGATCATGCACCTCGTACCTGATCGGACCACGGCCACGCAGCTCAGGAACACAAGCAGCAAGATCACTGGAGTACTTGAGAAGGATCTACTTTCGGCGTAAAAAAACGTGCGTCAGTCGCATGGTTGAGAAAAAGCGCATGGGCCATCATTGGGCGTTGAGCAAAAAGAATCATCATTTTTTGCCATCTCCGCCTCAAGCTTGCATGGTCTGAGAAAGCGTTGTGATAGGATGGATGGACAAGAAAACGACAGATCACGGTGGCACAGTGGGCACAGAAAAACAGCGCAGATGAGTGGACCTTATTATTTTTATCTTACCTCGCAAATTGTCCAGAGAAGTAAACGCCTGAGGTTTGCTGAAGGATCAAAAGGCCGAGTAAACAACCGAGCCAGAGGCCCATGAAGAAACCACGCAGTTGTTGTTTGGACCGAGCTAACATGATAGAGATTGGTTATGTTTCTCAAGGTTAGTAAACCGCATTCGTTCGCTTGTTACGCCCACGGCCTTTTCAGATAAAAATAGCAGGATGGTGATTGTGGGAGTATCAAGTCGTGTGCTCAGAGGTGCCCATGTTCTAAAGACCAGGTACAAAAGCGCTACACGGAACAAATATCGCGTGCTGTATATGCGCATGTATGCGAGAATGCAAGGGTACGGGTGCTAATCTATTTTGCACCCAAAAGGGTAAACAAACTAAACCAAACCAACTCGTGATGCCCACAACAAACAGGCCATGGTCATGATGCGATCATCATCTCTCCTTATTGCCAGAGAGAGAGAGAGAGAGAGAGAGAGAGATAGAGAGAGGATGTGTATGTGTTTCATACCCGATGACATGTCAACATAACACACACACACTCGCAAAAGGGATCTTTTTGGAGCCAGATGCCGTTGAAGATGATATGGAGTGATAAAATGAAGGGGAAGTCATGGAGGAGAGAACCAGGAAGGCTCATGGGGTAACAACACTGCGATAATCAGGCCCCCCCCCCCTCCTCTCTACGGCCTATTCAACGAACGACTCTGCTCACTCGCCCACCAAGCACTTGATCTATTCTCAATCCTCCCCCTTTTTTCATTAGAACCTTGGTAGTGTGACATGCAGGATATAGTTCTTACCTCGATAGGCCTCTCGCCGGTCAGTCTCCAGCTGCTTCTGGAAGGCCTCATCTGGCCCATTCTCCCACAGCTTCTTGTCCTCGACCAGCTGTTTTTGGTCCAGATAGCTAACAGGGGAATCCACCAGTCCTGGGGAAAACAATTTCAGGTACTGCTTGTTGTTGTGGTGGATGATGGTTGTGTTCTGGAGGCGCTCGTCCGAGGTGTCCAGGCTCAGTCTCGGCCCCTTTGCAGGTGGCTTCTCTTGGATCCTTGGTTGTTGTTGTGGAGGTGGTGGGGGATGGGGCTGTTGTTGTTGCTGTTGCAGGTTCAACCGGAGAATATTTGCGTTGGGGAGGGAATGTCTGTTGGGACTGACAGTGACACTTGGGATGGAGTTTTGGGGTGTGGGCAGGTACTGCTTGCTGAGTGGGGAAGCAACGTGGGGAGCGTTGCTGTATGGTTTCTTGGAGAGTGGGGAGGAAGTGTAGACCGAAGTGGTGGTGATCATTGTCGTGTGAGTGGAGAGTGGATGTGATTTGTACAAAGGGGTAAAGTAAGGTGGGATTTAATGAGACCAGATCCGTTCAATGTCTCAAAAAAGGATGGTTGCTCAAGATGACATGAAATTGTGAATGAGAGGGTTGTGAATGAAGCAAGGATCGATTCCAAACCGAAAAGGGAAGAGAAAGGAAGGAAGTGTGGCGAGAGGAAGATGATGATCAGAGCGATAACAAACCCTCGGTGTGGGTGCCTCGCCCTCAGTCCCTATTTATGTGTAATGTGTGATATGTGGCGTGTCTGTGTTGCGTGGTTCTGCTCAGTCGGTTGGGAGTGTGCCAATGCGCGCATCGATGTGTATTAATAGATTTTTTTAGAAGTGGGTCGTGCCACTGGTGAGATAGACCAACTCGAGAATGGAGTTCAGCTTCTCCCCTTTGCCGTGCCGTAGTCGCTCCGCCTGTGTCGTCCTCAATTTGCAGGCAAGAAAACAAAAACAAATTGCCATTAACACTCGACAGGACAGTGTTCAGACCGCAGAGAAGCGGGCAGACGTCAGAGAAATCGGCACCAGCGGTTTGCACCTTGCACTCGTGCATTTGCGTCACAACGATATGTACATTTCTAAGGGTGGGGAGGTCCAAGGATGCATCTGGCTTCCCTTTCCCTTTCCTCTGCGTTTTTATCACCCACGCCCTCCTCCTTCAACCCGCATGAATAATGCATTCAAATTCCCACGCATCCAGAGCCACCTCCTTGAGCAACACCAACATCAACAACGCCGTTGATATCGGACATGGATGGACGTCTGTTTCCCTGACGCCAAAGAGCCTTCTGGGCTCCGTCATGGGCACCCTAGCCCGGTCAGGTTCGATGAGCTGTCACAATATGAGCAAGAGAGCGACACGTTCGTCCGTGTGGAGAGAAAACTTAAAAAATTTCAAAGTCTCTTGACTAACTTCATTCTTCTTCATTCATTTTGTCACCATTCAACAATACCACCGACACATTGACCAGACACCAACCACTGGACCATCACTTCTCAAGGACAAAAGCGCGATAGAAAGCACCAACGTTGCAGGATACCCCTAGTCTCAACACCGACCATGTTGCTCATTGAAGGCCCCAAGTTCTCTGGATTCGACTTTACCCCTGGTGTCTCGACTGGTTATGAAGCACTCGGGGAGCCATTTTACATCAACAATCGCCGTATTCTCCTTGCTTCAAAACAGGATCCACTTGAGCCGCGCGATGGAGAGGTCGACCTTGAGGAGGAACCCTTGTCCCATACATCCAAAACGGCCAAGTCTGTCTGGGACTGTGTAAGCTTTCCTTGCACCATCAACAGCGCGTTTGTTCTTCTGGTTAGTGTGACTGATCCCCTATTCTTTTTTTGCGACCCTTTTAGAGTATCGTCATGAGCAAATACCTGGAGGCCTTATCGCTCAAACATGCGGGGTTCTGGAATGATAAGCGACTAATAGAGCTCGTAAGGAGGTTGAAGCCCGCGACTTGCTACATGAATGTGGGTGAACAGAAATTCTTGTTGACCACTATACCCTACAAATATTACAAACATCAACATAGGGCGCAGGCCAAGGACTTTCATCCTTTAGTGCAGCGGCTTTGGGAGCTGAAGTGGTTATCACAGACGTGGATACAGCGGTTCCGTCACTACAACAAGGAGCGCAGCTGAACGGACTATCAGAGCCGCAAGTGCGTGTCCAAGCCTTGGACTGGATGAACCATACACAAGGGATACAGGAAGCCAGCAAATTGCCATTGCACTATATTCTAGCGTCTGATGTCATATGGGTCGACTTTTTGATCGCACCCCTCGTCAACACCATCGCCCAACTGATGCAAGTCTCCAAGGAGCGACGCGACAGTCTTCTAGATGAGGACAACACCAGGTCAGAGGATGCGACACCCCCAGTCCTGATTCTGGCGCACCAGTCACGATCGGCACGTTGTGATAGCATGTTCTTTGATTCACTCGATGCACTTGGTCTCCAGCGAAAGAAGATCCGACTGGATGGTCATGATATAGACGAAGACTCTGTCGATCTGGATCCAAAGTACCGCAAGTCCAATCTAGCGATCTGGAAAGTATGGCGCGAATAAATATCCACTCCAAGATAAAGCATGTGCATCTTTGTACTGTTCTGTTCTGTTTGTTTTTTTTTTGTATTGCGAATTTTTTGTACAAGTGTGTGGGTGGAGTCTTGAAGAGAAAAAAATATTCTAGCAAATAGTGAACTTTTTTTTTCTCAACTATGCGCTGGCGCCCCGGCCACGACCGCGCATACCACCACGACCGCCACGGTCGCCCTGGTTGTTGTATCCGCCACGACCTCCGGACTTGTTGTAGTCGCCGCGTCCGCGTCCTCCACGACCACCACGGTCGCTGCTGCCCTGGTGATGGTGGGTGCTGTTGTTGTTGTTGCTTCCGCCTCCACGTTGACGTCCTCCGCTCTGGGCTCTCTGTTTCGCGGCGTCCTCCTTGACCAAGTCGATAATCTCATCGGGCACACGTAGGTATTTTATCTATTAAAAATACAAGGTCGGTCAGATCCTTTTCTTTTCCTTGATCTACTTTGAGTATTGGCCCAGTGCTATTCCAAGTATTTGTTTCCTGTATGTATTCTTACAGTGTTTCCTCTGATGTAGCACTCGGTCAAGCGCCAGAATCGGTCACCGTCCTATTTCGCAAGTTAAAAGGATCGAAGATTAGTCATATTCAACTTTTTGTCGAAGTGCGATCCCACATTCTCAGAGTCCTGAGGAAGCACTGTGGTATGAGCGAGCAAACATCCTGTGAGCTTAAGCCTTCGCATTGCATGCACACTGTGAACACAACATTTGATCGAAAAAAGGGAGCAGTTCACAGGTTTGCTCTATATCCTGTGATCTTTGATCCAACAAGTCTCCTTTGCGTTCTTTGATGCCGGAGATAAGTGGCCTTTAACCGTCCATGGGTTGTCTATTTCCCCTCCGATCTCTTGGTATCCTTGTTCCTGTTGTCACCATGGCTTGTGAGTGTTGGGTGTCCTCTGCCTTGTGTGGTCTCTTACCGATGAGGTCTGGATGACCTCGCGCAAGGTCAAGTTCATCCAGTTGTCGCAATTGACCAAATGTCCATTGAATGTCTCTCCATTCTTGAGCTCGACCAACTAGAGTAAAGTGATCAGGAGGTGAAACAAGTGCCAAGTACGTCAGTTGACTTGTGTCCGCTCCTTGACGCGCAATCAAGTCGAATCCGTTTGCCTGCATGCGTTAGACGAGTCTCCTTACTATTGGGTGCGTTTGTGAGGTGTTCAACAATGAGAGTGGCAACTAAATGAAGGGAAACCAAATGTCAATGGAGTGAGCACCACAAGAAATAAGCACGCCAGGGAAAGGATGGCGAATCAGGTCATCGTGTGTGAGGGAAATGAACAATCAGGTCCTGTTTTCTCCAACAGTAAGAAGAAAGAAACAAGGCGCTTCCGAAGGGTGTCTGGATAGTGAGATGGGTGCTTCGGTTACCATTGTTGAAAGTTGGGTGTGTAGGGTGTGATTGGATGTGTGAATGAATGGGAAATGAATGCGAGCCCTTTTCTCCCAGCTTTTGACTTGTCTCCCACAAACTGCACCAAAGTGGCACACACACCAGGTTGGTAAAATCGACGACGTTTCAGTAGATTTGAGTATCGCTCAAATAATTTTGCGCCACCAACTATTTTTTTTTTCTTTTTTTTTGCGTAGTCTCGGGTGGAGTGACCTCAGAAACCAAGAGACTTTTTTTGGAGTGACACTTCGCATGAAAGTGAAAAAAAAATGCGAAGCGCGTAATTGCGAGGACGTAAATATGACAAATTGCAAAGCAAGAACCAACCCAACAGAAAAAATTTGAGAAACATCCACATTCCTGCACACTGTTCTTGATCCTAAACGCGTTTTATCGGTTTGTGGGTTTTGTGTTGGCAATAGTGATGCTCAATGGCCTTGTGTGAGTGTCTAGGATGACGAGAACTCTTTTCCCTCTTCTTCTTGTTCTTCTCATAATTCGCCACCCTCTTCGATTCTTTTTCTCTTTTTCATTTCTCTTCTTCTTCTTCAACAAAAACTGCCTCCTTCCACCACCAAAGATTTCCACTACAACTACTCTTACTTACTACCTACCCTAATATTAATCCCTCTCAACAATGGCCGACAACAGACCAATGGCCGACAAGAATACCGCTAGAAACTGGGGCATCCAGACTCTCGCCGAGTTCGTCGGTACTGCCATGTACATGTACCTCGCCATCGGAGGTGCCGATGCTGTCACCCGTGGTTCAGTCACCCAAGGAGCGTAAGTTGTCATATGTGCCCCCGTACTGCTAATGTTCGTTCTCGGTTTTCAAGGTCACATACTCATGTCGTCCATCATTACAAAAAAACGCAACTAGTGCCAGCTTGGGAGACGCCTTTGCCTTCGGCATCGGTCTCGTCGTCACGGCCTGGGCTTTCTTCCGCATCTCGGGTTCCCATTTTAACCCAGCCATCACGTTCTCCTCATTGATTACCGGACACATCACTGTCCCCCAGGCCTTCCTCTACTTTGTTGCTCAGCTCTTGGGCGCAATGTTGGGTGTTGCTCTCGTCCGCGGTACCACTCCTCACACCGAGACAATTGGCCAAGTCAATCAGCTTGTATGTTATAATACTGGGAAAGCCAGCTGTCGTCGAGTATTGGTCTTTGAACTGACCAACTCTATTCTTTATAACATCTCAATTCGTCTTAGATGAATGGTGAGTCTATTGCTCGTGGCTTCTTCCTCGAGTTCTTCTTGACCGCCATCCTCTGCTTTGTCTACCACATGGTCGTCCACGAGAAGAACCGTTCGACCTTCATGGCTGCCCTCCCCTATGGTTTCACCATCTTTTCGTGCCATCTCTTTGCCACCCGCTACACCAACGCTGGCATCAACCCAGCCCGTGCTTTTGCCACATCAGTTGCGGCCCGTAGCTTTTCGCACGCACACTGGATCTTCTGGTTCGGGTAAGCGCGACGATCTCTTTTGGAGAATTTTTTTCGTGTTTCGTGTCTCACCCGCAAAAAAAAAAAAAAAAACGTGTCTCATACGTGAAATTATTCATTCAACATTGCACTCACCCTTACATATTTCATGTTGTTCCTCTCCTTCCTCCTTTAGACCTCTCACTGGTGCCATCCTTGCTGCCGCCCTCCACATCCTCTTCCGTTACCTCGACTATGACCGTGTCAACCCAGGTATCGATGCCGAGAACCACGCCCAGTACCTGCGCGCCCAGTCTGCTGTCAACGAGGCCAATGTCCACAACACCGGTCCCGGCGGCTACAGCACCGGTTCCGGCGGCTACAACACTGGTCCCGGCGGCTACAACACCGGTTCCGGCTACAACAGCAATGTGAACTACAACAATAGCAGCGGCGACATCGCCCCCAACTTCCAAACCGGTAACACTGCCACCACGACTAACCCCACGGCTCGTTAAGAGTTCACAACAGTCAAGTGGTGTTCTGTCAGTGAAAGGAGGGAAAGGGGGAAATGGGTGAAATGGGAGGAGGATAGACGTAAACAAAAGATGCCCGTCAGGGTTTTCGGTTCTCTCATAAATAAGCAACTTAAAATGCATATAGATAGATAACTTGTAAATAGCTCCCTACGCGCCCTTGTTGTTTTTTGGCCCCATCTATGGTGCGCCTTAATTTTTACTTTCTTTCCTTTGACCTTAGTTCACTCTCTTTCTCCTTTAGCTTCAATTTTTTCTTTCTTTTTCTTAGTTCTTAATTTTTCAATCCAGTCCACATTCTTACGAACAATAATAAAAACATCTGCCAATGTACAAGCTACGAGCCCTCGAATTCTTCAATTGTAGATATGCATGGGCATCAATAGATAAAAGATAGAAGAAAAAGAGGCGGCTTGTTTTTGTTTATGGGGTGCGATGAGACGGACGTAAGGGCAATGACATCGTCTCTCTCTCTCTCCTATCTGCTTCCTTGCCTTCTTTCTGTTCTTACCTATTTCTTTCTTCATATTGCTGTGGTTGCCAACTACGCATCCTGGATGCGTCTCCTGTTCTGCTCCTGAGAAATACATTAATAAAAAGATCGAGCATTGTTGTTCGTATTGAAGGTCATAAAAGAGACATTCTAGTATATGCTGGATGTGTTGAACGTGAACATGACCAGGATCATGAAATGTCAACTTTTTATTTTTGTTCTCATGCCTATCGAAGAACAAAACATTCATGCTCTCATACATTGCCCGAACTATACCTGGACGTAGCACCTTGGATGTACTCATGACATCAAAGCAAGAAAAAAAAACACTAGGCTCCAAAGAATAAGAGTAGAGGTGGGTCGTTTTAATTGCCTTGTTTCTTTTTTTGATGGCAATGGCAAAAGGAAAAAAATAAAGAGATGTATCTTTAACTCTTTCTACCCCCGTTTCCCCGTTTCCGTGTCCCATCTTACATTTCTTGCTATCTTTTCTCTCTCTCTCTCACTCTCTCCCCCGACCTCCTAGCAACCATCCTGCCGAAAGGGTTAGAAACAGAGTGGCCACATTTCTATCTTGCTTGTCTCTTGTTTACTCCTGCTCTTCCTCCTCATCCTCCTATCCTCCCATTCTCCCATTCTCCGTTTGGGGTGGATAAAAGCCGCTCCATTGTATTCGACCCCTCCTTAATAACCGCTAGACTTGAGCTGGGCCCTAGTGATGTCTTGTTTTTGGGGCCTTTGTGTGTTTTGTGGTGCCTTCTCCTGAAAGGAGGAGCAAGGAAACAAGGGCAGTGAATGGGACTAGCCCACCAGTGAGTAAATGGGAGCTTGTACTCGGACCACGTTTGAGGTCGTCTTGATTACTATGCGTACCTGGTGCTCACTAAGCTGGGCCATTCAAATGCGGATGTGAATACTTGGCCCCCTCGCTATAGGGATTTGTTTGTCTATTTGGCCATGTTAGATCTATTCTGCGTACTCTTGCCTGCCTGCATGACCATTGGGACCCACCTTCTCGTACATAGCGTCCACAGTTAATGTGCGTGTTGACTCCTTTTTCGTTCATGTTGCAGAGCAGAGCTGAGCAGAGTGGAGTGAAGTAGCGCAGAGAAGAGAGTGCAAGCACAGAACAATGAACGAGACAGAGAGTACCAAGCTGGATACAATCCTCGCCGACCTGGCCGATCTTCTGTTTTTGTTACGACCTCATCTCTCTTTCTCTCTTTCTCGCTAACTCTCATAGTCTTTTTTTTCTTTCCTCTTATGTCTCTTGGCATCTACTTCCTTACAGCTTTTCCTTGTCCTCTTCGATCTGTCATCGCTCCCGCGCTAAACGATCGTCAACATCCCTCTCTCTTCCTCACTCTTTTTTCTTTCTCTCCTATCTCTCTCTCCTTCTCTCCTCTTCTCACCGCTCTCTCGCTCGCTCGTCTCGTTTTCGATTTCACCTATTCCCATCCACACGTTACCCCATTGAGCTCATTGTTTCGTCCGCTTACCTATGACCTCACCGTTTCCATTTCCCAGTTTATAAATTATCCCTTCAACACGTTGCTCTTCTGCATCCGTCTTTTCTTCTTGTTTCTGTCTCCTTCTCTTTTTTGACCTTGTTCATTTCTCTTTTAATTGTTATCAGCCCCAACATACGATCAGCATAAAATCGACAAACCAACTACACCCTACATACAGCAACAACTCGTCACTCCATCATGACCACTTCACCATCGTGGCTGCTCAGCCTGTGCGTCCTGCTAGCTTTCTTCATGACCATTGAAGCGCACATGGCGATGCTCTACCCACGGTGCCGTGGCGGAGTGGGGACCAAAGATTTCGATTGGCGCATTCACCAGTTTGTGGGCTACGAAGGCTACAAGTTCCCATGTGGTGGCTATCCCAAGGGACCAAACACTGGTAAACAAAAACGCAGGCTTGTTTCTCACACTCGCCTTCCCTTGACTTCCAAACCCATTTATTCATGACATGGTTGGTTCTTTGTTTTCTTCCTATTTTTTTTCTTTGAAAAAAAAGACCTTAAGGCCGGCCAGGTGATAAATGTGCGATTCTGGTCGTCGAGCATGTCGGACAAGGAGGACAATGGCAAGCTGCCCAAGATGAACATTGAGCAGGCGCGCCATGGCGGAGGAATGTGCGAATTTTCCTTATCATATGATGGCGGAAAGTCGTTCCATGTCATTGCCACCTACACCAAGACGTGCCCGGACGCCGCGTACGAGTGGCCAGTCAAGATCCCGAAAAATGTGCCCTCGTGCGACGACCCAGGTAAAAAAAAAAAAAAAAAAAAAAAAAAAAAGCGTGATGATCGTTGATGAAAGTACAAGATGCGAGGAGCTGTAGTTGATTAAAAGGTGCTCGTTTTGTGGAGGAGCCATGAAACACAAACCATTGGAGTGTGATGTTCATTTTCGGACAAATTTTCCTTTTCTTTGTTTCAGGAAAATGCCTGTTCTCCTGGAGTTGGACCGCCAACTTGGCGCCACAATTCTACCACAAGTAAGTCATGTATCCTTTGTGACTAGAAAGCACCAATTCAAACAAGATATCTCTTAGATCGCTAATCTTTGTATCGCTTTTCCCATCCTTGAAAAAAAAAAAAAAAAGCTGCGCGGATGTCACGATCAAAGGAGTGGAGGGTGGTAAGCTGCCCGAGAAGACCATCCAGATCTACGACTTTAAGGGCCACAAGCAGGGCAAGTCATTCGCTGGTGACGGCAAGTCACACAGCCACGGCGCTGGGCCCATCGAGAGCGAAATTAATGCCAACCTTGCATAAGGCTTCGTCCTATTCCTATGTGTCTAGTACACAACAAATACATAGTAACACCCAGCATAGCACACATCGCATCTTACAAACACCCATAGATATATTCAAACACTCCCTCTTTGTTCGCACCGCACCTCCATTTACGATCTATAATGTCTCCAGTTTATAAACAAAAGCAATCTAATACACATTTACTACCATTTACCACCTTCACAAATGAGACGCGCGACGGAGAACACGACGCGACATTGAATTTTCCGTCTCCGCGTGAAGCAGTGTCTGTGATCGAATCAAAGTGTAAACCGCTTTTGCGGACATAAAAAAAGTAATTGTCATGTGCACGAGGGAAAAAGAAAAGGAGCACTGTGGGAAAACCGAGCAGTTGTGACTTCAGGAACAAAACTTCCATCTTTTAACTCCATCCATCCATCCATCCATCCATCCTTTCTCCCATCCATCATGATGCACAACAGAATCACTTGTCTCCTCACCAGGACCGCAGCTGCCCATGCTAGACGTTCCCAGTCACCATTCGTGTCCAGGAGCCCAGCATGGGTGATCTCCGTCCCCCGCACCTACTCGACTTCCCCACCTGCCGTCACCGTCACCAAGGACGAGAACGAGCCCACAGTCGCCATCGTGACCCTGCACCAGAGCGCATTCAGCCACGACACCGCCAGACAACTGATCCAGGTACAACACAGGTTGTTTTCTTCGGAGGATAATACATACTTGTTCGGAAAGCTGACTTTCCATGATCTTTTTTTTTAGGAGTGGAAGACCATGGAGAAGGACCAGTCTCTCAGAGCCGTGGTCCTCAAGAGTGACTTGAAGTCCATCTTTTGCGCCGGCATCGATTTCAAAGAGTTCCTGAAGGGTTCAGAGAGGTGAGAAAAAAAACACATTGGCTTATGATTTTTTGTGTCGTCACTGCATGAGGAGTCATGAAGTGAACGGGAAGTGAACAAGATACTATTTTCGCGACCAAGGAAACTAATATATTTTCCTTCTTGTGTTTCAAGCTTCGGCGAGTATTGGAGAACCATCCGCCGCGTCTTCGACACCATTTATGCCTCTCGTCTCAACACCGCCGCCGCCATGCACGGTCACTCCCTGGGTCTCGGATGCGTGCTCGGCATGGCCTGCCAGGACCGCTTCATGATGGGCAACGCCCCAGGCCCCAAGCAGCCCACCATCGGCTTGAACGAAGTCGCCGTCGGAGTTCCCGTCCCCCACTGGCTTGTCGAGCTCTTTGCGGGGATCACGAGCCGGCGTCACGCGGAGCGACTGCTGCCGATGGGGCGGATCATGTCCGTGCAGGAGGCCGTATCCGTAGGGCTGGTGGACAAGGCGGACTTTACGAGCCAGGAGGAGATGGACGCGTTTGTGGTCCGGTATCTGGTTGGGCGGAGCAACGCGCCACGGGATGCACAGGCAGAGACGATGCGGATGATTCGGTTGAACTTCTTGCAGGCGTTTAGAGCCAGTGAGGAGGAGGATGTGCGGACCATTACGCATTATGTGGCAAACGAGGAGGCGCAGACGATTCTGAAGGCGTCGCTGGCCAAGTTGACAAACAAGGCCAAGAAGTGAAGAAGCCGAGGGCGAGATCTGGTTTAGATAACAAATAGAAAGAAAAAGAAAAGTTAACTCTGTTCTTGTTTTTGTTTGAGGCGTTTCGATTGGAGAGAGGTTGCGATAATGGAGCAGAAGTCGTTGCGTCTGGGCCTTTTTCGCTTGATCGATCCCTGCGATCTGTTGAAGTCAAGAGGGCAAGGAAGCTCAAGGAAGAGCGAGGTGCATAGTATCCACTCGATTTTGGCACCTGAAAGTGGATCAATCTCTTTTTGTGGTTTTGAGAGCAGCCCACAGGATCTGCGAGGAAACAGAATCGAAAGTAAAAAAAAAATGGGCAGAGATAGCATACATGACTCACATACATATGATAATGTAAACCCACCCGGAGAATTTTTTTAATATGTACAAACAATGAGTAGAGGAATGAAGAATAAGAGATTAAAGCTTGAATCCACCAAGCTCCTTAGCAAGCGTACGACTCCTGGCATCTGCCGCCGCGACACCCTTCTGGACCAGCTCGCGGAACCCGCCTGCCTCAAAGGCCTTGATCGCCGCGTCCGTGGTCCCCTGGGGCGATGTGACCTTGATCCGCAAGGTCTGCAGATCATCTGTGCTCAACTGAGCCATCTTGGCTGCACCCAGACAGGTTTGGATCGTCAGGGCCTTGGCCGTCTCGCGGTCCATGCCCAGGGCCACGCCGGCCTCCTCCATGGCTTCCATCATCAAGAAAAAGTAGGCGGGTCCGGATCCAGAAATACCCGTGACAGTGTCGATCAGGGCCTCGGTCTCGACCCAGGAGACTTGCTTCGATACAGCCGCCATCAGTGACTCGGCCACATGGCGGTGCTCCTCCGTCGCATCCGCAGTGGCGTACATGCCCGCGGCGCCCTCAAGGACCAAAGCAGGGGTGTTGGGCATGACACGGATCACTGGAGGGAGGGCCGTAGCCTCCTCGGTGCTGCCTTCTGCCATGAATCGAGAGATTGCTGAAGTCTCAATACCGGCTGCGATCGAGATCACAAGGGGTTTGTGGGAGCGGAGTACAGGGGCGATGTCTACCACGACCGAGCGCAGCACCTGGGGTTTGACGGCCAGGATGACAACCTCTGCAGCGTCAAAGACGGTCGAAGCAGCGGTGGGGTTGACCTGGATAGATCCGTTGGCGATGTAGGAGGCGGTTTTGGTGTCCGAGACAGATCCGTTGACGGCGAGGTGGTTGGCGTTGGAGCCGCAGAGGGTTTGGAGGCCGGGGTATTTCTGTTGGAGGAACTCGCATCGAGCCAGAATGGGTTCTGAGACGACACATTGGGAAAGAGGGTATCCGGTGGAGAGGAGGCCACCGAGGATGGCCTCGGCCATGTTGCCGCCACCGATGAAGGCGAGTCTTGCTTGGGGAACCACTGGAGCCATTGTTATGAGTGTCCTGATGTTGTTGTGGTTTGGTGAGGTTGCTGGGTGGGTGGTTGAAATCCTGGTGAAGCCAAGGCTGTCTGTCGACAGTGGGTTGGAAGGCGAGAAATTGATAAGAGAAGAGAGAGAGAGAAACAGAAAAAGAAACTCAATCGTTCGAGGCATTTTAACAGATCCATGTACAATCGGCTTGTATCTGCTGTTGTTCTCCACACAAAAGGCAATAGGGCGATCTGTCGTTGTTCCAAATGATTTCTGCGGGTCTGTCTGACAGGGTGAGTATCCATGATGAATCATTTCCTTGCGGGACTAGCAGTGGAAGGAGCTTATGTACATTTCCAAGTGATATGCATAATTGCCTACATGGGAGGAGCTCCAACCCCTCCATCCAACAAATCCTAGCTGGAGTATCAGTATCGGCAATTAGAAAATATCAATAGTCGCTTCGTCTGTTATCTGATTGATTGTACGAGAGATGTGTCGTTGACTACTCTGCTCTACAAACCTGCCTGCTCCTGACTCTATCTATGCTACTCTACTTTATAGTCACACAGGATATCATGGCGCGCCGTCACTCCACTTGCCGCTGCCCTGCTTGCTGGCTGTTCTTCTCTGCCCAGACAGACACTCCTTATGTCTGCAGCTCGAAATAGCTATAGCAAATTATCTATTTGACCACAGCGTGTGAATTGTGAATTATGAACTTGAAGCCTGACCAGCTGGGTTTCGGATGTTATTTCTTTTGCTGCTTTTTCATTCCCATCGCAGCACCCATCCATTACATCCACTCTCGAGCACTGGACACCATCAAGTAGACAGTGCCCGAGAAAGAACAAAAAGGCCCTTCCTCCCCAGCTCCTTTACACCTTCATCCGCCATGCCGCCTTCTACCCCGCGAACAGACGCCTTTGTAGTCAATGTCGACAGCGAAGCCTATGGCGACAACTTCAGGAACAACTCCTCTTCCCCTGACAGTCTCAGTAGTCTGTTTCCTGAAGACTCCAAGGATGGCGACTCCAAGGCTGGCATCTCCACTGGACCTCTTGCTGGATTCAAGCGCTTGCTGGATCGGAATCCTTCAAAAGTCATCAATGGCCGCTTCACCGTCAACTTTCGCCAGTTTCTAATCCTCCTCGTCATCATCTTCACCTTCACCGTCCTCTGGGTCATGTCCAGCGGGTCCACCACCAGCGAGTCCACCGCCAGCCAGGACATCCGCGGAGTGTTCAACAAGGTCAAGGAACAGGAGCGCATGAACACTATCTACTACAGCAACGACAAGCACCCCGAACTCGAGGCCAACGACACTGTCGATAACGACGATTTCAGCGCCGTGGCCATTGAAGATACCCCTGTGGGTGATGTCGCTAAGGAGAGATATGAGCGTGTCCGTGGCAAGGGCACCAAGACCTCGTTGAAAAAGATCCAGTTCGACTTCCCCAAAGAGTCTGCACAGAACCGTGAGTTGCGCGAGAAGCGCCGGAAGTTAGTTCGTGCAGGTATGGCGCACGCCTGGCAGGGGTACAAGAAGCATGCTTGGGGCCACGATGAGGTCTTCCCTGTTTTAGGAGGGCACAATGATAATTTCAACGGATGGGGCGCCACTATGATTGATTCGCTCGATACCCTTGTCATCATGGGCTTCAACGACGAGTTTGACGAGGCATTGGAGTGGGTCAAGACCAAATTCGACATGACCAAGAACCCGACAGCTCAGCTGCAGTTCTTTGAGACAGTGATCCGGTACCTGGGCGGTTTGTTGAGTGCCTATGATTTGACTGGCGAAAAGATCTTGCTGGACAAGGCTGAAGAGCTCGGAGGTTACTGTCTCAATGCCTTTGGCAACAGTGCGTTCCCCAACGGTCGGTTTGCTGTAGAGAAGAGCTCCAACTTTGGCGGCACGAGCTACATTCTGGCAGAGGTCGGAACCATCCAGCTCGAGTTCACTCGTCTATCCACCCTCACCGGCAACCCTGTGTACAAGGATAAGGTATTTTCGGTCACATATCTACTGCAACGGAAACATTGACACTTGGAGTGACATTCTGACAGGATTATGCATGTTTTTTTTTTCCTGCACTAGGCTCTTGAAATTTTTGACATTCTGGGAACAGCTGATGCACAACTTCCAGGACTCCTTCCTTACCACGTCCAACCAAACAAAGAAGCCCGCTACAACTCCTACCAGGCATCAATTGCTGGCATGGCTGACAGTTACTACGAGGTACAAACATTATGATCTGTGGTCTCTATTTTTGACTCTGAAATCCTTAGGATCTGTACTCACAGTTCCTTCCTGCTTTTACTCCATAGTATCTCCTCAAAGAGTGGATTCTCCTGAATGGCGAAGGAAAGGCACCCAAGTACAAGGCGATGTGTATGTTCTTGTTTTAAACTCACTTGGGCAATTCAGTTCTGTACTGTGAATCAAGTACTAATTTTTTTCCCGATGTTTTATTCACAATAGTCGAGGAGGCTGTTGACTCGGTGTCCAAATACATGGTGACTAGACCTGAGAATGGCAATGAGAACCTTGCCATCTTGGGCTTAGTCCATTCCAGCAGCAGAATTATCAGCACGGAGATGGAGCACCTGGTAAGCTATTTCTTTGCTATGTCCCGTCTCCCTTGATGCTTGATCAGTTCTTTACCCGTATTGACAAGCATACTCATTTTGTATTGATCGACAATAGGGATGTTTCATGGGTGGATCTCTGGCAATGGGAGCCAAGTACTTTGATCGACCTGACGACATGAAGCTCGCCAAGGCACTGACCGAAGCTTGTGTCCTGTCATACCACATGTCCGAAACTGGCCTTGGACCTGAGAACATCAGATTTGATGCTGTCTCTGGATCCAATGGCAAGAAGTTTGTGACCCACCCCGCCACCTTCTACAATAGGGCTACTAGCCGCGGCATTTATATTCTTCGCCCAGGTATAGTATCTGTGCTGTGAAACGTTAGACAGATCGGCTAGGCGCTCTGACTGACAGGCATGTATTTATTTTATCCACATCTCACTCAACGCGTGTTTAGAAACCGTCGAGTCCCTCTGGATTTTGTACCGCCTCACAGGCGACAAATTATACCAGGACCAGGCATGGCAGATCTTTACGGTAAGTTTTTGCAATAGTAATCGCCCGGTCTGGTTTCGTATATTTGAACTTGAACTGAACACCTCTATTTCACTACTATGGTACAGGCTCTTGAGAAGAACTGTCGTACTGATATTGCCTACGCGTCGCTCAAGGATGTGAACGAGCTCAATTCCCACGACAACAGAATGGAGAGGTAACTTCAGTATTTCCTGAGTATTCCAACCGCTCAGTGTCACACCACTTTTATGATTAACTAATTCTCTTCTATCACTTTTTGTAGTTTCTTTTTGGCCGAGACTTTGAAGTACCTCTACCTCATCTTCTCACCACCCGATGTGATCTCGCTCGATAACTTTGTTCTCAACACTGAGGCCCATCCCCTCCGTAGGATGTAAATGCTACCCGTTTATAAATATTCAGTATTATTACCTCCAATAAACACCGCAAATTTTGTTCTTTCAGTTGAGGTTGACTATTTTCATTTTTGCTTGCTCTTTTACATCCTGCTTTGTTGGATTTTCCCTGTTGTGACTTGTCAGTTTTTGACTAGGCTTGCGAAACTGGAAGGGCTGCTTTACTGAATCTGTCCCAGGTAATCCTCCTTTATCGTTCCGACCGCATTCTGATTTTCCAAGAACAAAAGGCACACGAGGTTAGTAATGAGGGTCTTGAACGTAGGTCGATAATCCATGCGCGATATAGAAACATGAGGTTGCTTACGATCTGTGTCGCCTGGTATTTCAAACCAACGATCTTGAGACGCACTTGACCGTTCTTCTCGATCACCTAATGCAACGGAGATAACTCCTCGAGTGTCAGACCACTTTGTAGACATCCAACCCTGTATTCCTTTTCCCTTGGGTCGGAACATCCTCCATCATTACCTGATCCTCGCCACGGTAGCATGGTCCGTTGGAGTCGAACTTGAAGTCGTTTGGCATCAGCTAACAAAAGAAGACGAGAAAAAAAAATCCGGGTTTAGATCGGCCCAGTTATATTATCAGAGCTTCAACTCGCAGTTTTCAGTATCCTGTTGACTTCATGCCCGATTCCAAGTTGCTTTCTTTTTGCTGTTCTGATCTGCTTTTTCCTACGCACCTTCTGCGCAACAAACACTTGGAGAGGTCCAACATCTGCGAAGAATCCAATCTAGTTAAGCGTGAAAACAAAACAAGGAGCAGCATTTAATATCAGCTTTGAGCGGCAACGTCGTCAACAAGTCAACAGATAATCTGAGAGTGTTTACTTGGTTAACACTTGTGACAATGGCGTCAACGACCTCGCCCTTATAAGGCTTGAAGACGATAGCCTGGTACTGGACCACAAACTCGGCGAGTCCGCTTCCGGGCAGGACTTTTCCAGGGCTGATGTTGGTGACGGTCAGGACACAGATAATGAAGCCAACTTTGCCAGAGCAGGTGCCTTCGACGTCGCCGTGCAGGTTCCGGAGCAGGAACTCCTTCATATGGGGTCCATAGTAGGACGGGTGCAGGTTGATTGTATGTGATAGGTTGCGCTGTTTGGGAACAAAGAGCGAAGACGAGATCAAAGGGTGAGGTTCAATGATTAGTTTTCTTTGTGTGAGGCATGCACCGCAAAAACATGTAATCCATGACTCCACTGAAAAAGTTCTTTTGCTGCGTGATCCCGAGCTCCATGCGCCTTATTCCAAAACGCGCTTGGCTGTGTCTTCCATTCAATGTCCACTGTTGGGCTGCCTTGTGCTCATTACCAGGAAGAACATGATGTGTTGGTGCGGACTCGTTGAATGAAAATTAGTCAAGTCATCCAAGCAAAAAAAGACATCTGATCACGAAGCCTGCGCATTTTATATGTTGTACTATTTCATTTTACAAAGGTACTCAGGATAGGCCAAGATGACGTGTTAACCTTTACATAATGAAATCATTTTGTTTTATCTAAAACGTGCAGTCGTTTGCCACAAAAAAAAAAAAAAAAAAAAAGGGCTGAGGGAGTCAACTTCCACCCTCTTTCTCATTCATTCACATTTTCGCCCACCCTTCCGCCAATGACACTCACCACATAGACCAACCTGTGTGTCTTCCTTCGTTCATTTAAACGCCTTTCTCGACCGCCAACACCACAAAATACCCACACACTAGCCCTTCCCTTCATTCTCGAATCACCATTTAGCGTTTGTTACTTGATGCTAAAACCTGTTGACCCTGCCACTGCTCCCACCAGCAGTGGCTATGGCTTCGGTAGCGTCGACAGGAAGAGAGCACGGTCGAGGGACCCACCCACAAACCCCACATATGCCCGCAAGAAGGCCACCAGCGAAATATCGTTCGAGTAAGTTTCTTAAGTTTCTTGTCCGCTCTTCCAAGTCTGTGACCCAGTTGGGCGTAGCCATTCTGCCCGGATCACATATCACGGAGTGGAGGGGTGGAGTTATACCAATGAGGCCTTCTGAATACAATCCTCACTAAAGTTCATATCTCCACCTCTCCTTAGGTTCCAATCTCTCTCGCTCAGCACCCATGGAGTGAACCGGGGCGCTGTGGTGTCTTCCGGTAGACCCTCTCGAGCTTATCCTCCGCCTCCTGAGGATACCGGGGCTACATCCGCCTTCGCTAGAGGACAACAAAGCGCACCACTTCGACACACAAATATCCACAATCACCTTGCTCACGACACCTCCAACTCTTCAAACCAGTCTTCTTCTTCCTCCTCTTCTTCGTCGGCGTCTTCGCCACTGCCATGTTCTCCATACTCGCCCTTGTCGCCACAACTCTCTCGGCCATCCTCATCATTGGCTATTGCGAACCACGACGATGACACGGACATGAGCAGGCAAGACTCTCAAGAAACGTTGTTTGAGCCACCCGAGGAGCAACACCTGGATAACCGACATGACCTCGGATCAATGGCGGCAAGAGTCCTCAACATGCGACAGCGCAAGTGGAACAGTGCTCGCAAGGAGTGGCAAGAGTGGCACGAGGTCCAGGCAACCCACGCACCCGAGTTGTCGTCGATCACGTCCAAACATGAGCCTCTAGCACCTCAGGGAACGACGGAGCAGATGGAGCTATTGACAGGTACACCAACCAACATTTTTCTCCATCTGACTCGGGACAGAGTTAGATAACATTTGTTTTGTGGCGTGAAGTTAACAATGATCCGTATTACTGTCACTTTCTTATCGTTTTATAGACTCGATCAGTTCTTCTGGATCCATTGGGGGAGGAAACACCGAAGGACAGCTTAACACCCACCCATCATCCTCCAACTCTTTTGCAGATCCCCATGGAGGCGATCCATCTCTTCACGCAAGCCGTGGCAAGCAGACTACTCGAGGACAATCTAATGGCCTGGGTCGGCAAAGATCCCTTCACGATTCTCGCGATCGATCCAAGGATATGGGAATGCAACAACATCTTGAACTAGAGGAGCGTCATCCTGTCAGCACCCGGACACGCTCGTTTAGCGAGACACACATTTATCCATATACCCAACACCACCTCCTCCAGCTCCAGCAAATCCAGCCCGAAGTGCGCAACCCTAGCCCGTTTTACCAGATGCCCATCCCTCAGCGAGCAGGTCTTGCTTTTAGCCATACAGACAGCCAACATCATTACGGGAGCCACCGAGCGCTCGATACTTTTTCGCACCTCCATCACTCGCACAGTAACGAGATGGGGAGCGACAGGAACCTTCCCTCTTCTGGACCAGGTCTTCATCGTCTGCGCCATAGTCAGTCTGGATCCAGCGTTTCTGAGCCTCCCCACATTAGCCACCCGTGGACATTGTTGACAATGACACCACTGGATGGCGCTCAAGGGCCAGGACCCGGAACAAGCTCATCACGTAGAGTGACTTCTGCTTCATCATCGCCAGCCTTGTCACCCACCTACGGAGATCAGGAGGAGCTCAACTCCTGGACCCAGCAGTTACTGCACTCTCAAGGCATAGGAAACCCTGCACACCACAACTACTTCAGCCCTATTCATCCCTACCACGGACAACACCATGGAGATGATGTTGCTATGGGAGAGGAAACTGTGGCCAGGGGTCTTCCATCCAGGTCCTCCTCGCCTTCTCCATGCCTGTCCATGGTCCCGACCGTCAACCGGCCGCTGAGCATCTCGTTTTCGCAGCTTGTTGGCTCACACATGCTGGAGGACCTGGCCGAGCACGATGATGACATGGAGCTGTAGATATAACCTTTTATTTTTTTTTGCATCCTTTTGTATACTTTTTTCTCTTCCTTGTCTTTCATTTTTGTATTTTAGCAGACTGGCATACCCCAGCAAAGCTCTTTTTGTATCTTGTCCAATACACTTTCACTATCCGTATTTCTGGAAGAAAAAACAAAGCAGGGCCTCGATCAAGGAGTCAAGGTGGCGTTTTTTTGGAGCCTGAGGCGCGTCCCTCCAAAACGTGACAAGCTTTCGCGGCAAGGGCAGGAACAAAAAGAAAAAGTACTCCTCGATGGGAGAGCTGCATTAATTACACATTTCTTGTCCCATTATTCGTATCCCATCCAATGTCAGACTACACCAAGGAGCTTCACGACCCAGCAGTTGAGACACATCTCGATGACGCTCATCTGGAAGACAATGCAGCATCAAGCGGGATCCTGCTGGAGAAGGCCGATTACGAAACTGGACATTCACCCGAGGTGACCTCTTTGGCCTCGTCCGCCATCCTTGCTGACGAAGACGATGACCATGTCCTTGTCGCGGCAGCCAAGCCTACCCAGGCACCAAAAGCACATTCCGAAAAGAGACCCTCGACCACCCTTCCAGTAACAACCCCTATCACAATCACATCCACAGCACTGGCAACAACAGAGGACTTGAACCAGACCATGCCCTGGAAGCTGCTCTACCCCATCGCCAGCCGCGAGACGATCTTGGCTTTGCTCAAGGCCACGGCCATCAACTTTATGCTGCCCTTCATCAACGGCGTCTTCCTGGGCTTTGGCGAGATCTGTGCCCACGAGCTGGCCTTCCGCTGGGGGTGGACCAACTCGAGCCATGTCGTCAACGCTGCTGGCCGTTCTTCCCCACGGGTGGCGAATGTTGGTGTTCGTGCAGGAGGAGCAGCGTCGGGAAGCCGGTCGGGCATTGGCGGGCTGGGCGCTTATGAGGAGGAGAACAACAGGACTACGACCACTTACTAAGGGGTCTTTTGGATCTCGACATAGAAGCAATCCTTGAACAGCAACAACCAAAACAGTGTATATAAAAACACAGGAAACACTTTAAGTGAACAGATGGCTTGGTCGTCATCTTGAATAATAACTTTGAGGAAAGGATTTGGAGGTTGTTTGAAGGTAAATGCAGAGAGATTCTATGAAAAAAAAATATTTTGGTCTAGGCAGGGGGAAAATAGGCGATTTCCTCCTAAGCTCGAGTGCCGTTGACAGCATTCGCCTGGACAAACGCCTCCGACCTCACGCCCCTTCCCCACCGCTTCACGTGCCTCACCCCTTGTGGATCAAACTCTGCACTCTTGCCCACAAACGCACCCGCCCGCGAGCACGGCTCCAGACTCTGGCTCTGCAAATCATCCGCCTGTGGGTTCGCCGGCCGCAGGTTCCCGAACGAGCAGTCACCGATCCGGTTCGAGCTCCAGTACTTGCACACGTCCGTGCCCGGGTTCGACGCATCGCCGCCTTGCCACACGCGCTGGGACCCTGCCGCCCCTGGTGCAGCCACGTCTTGTCCGCCCTGGACGACATAGTCCGTGCAGGTGTAGTACTCCCCGAACCCGGCGTCCGCCTGGCCGTAGTACACACCGCCACCGTACCAGATCCACTGCAGGGTGACCTTCCCGTCCGGCAGGTCCTGGGGCACCGTGAAGGACGTGGAACAGATGCCGTCGCCGGGCCCGTTCATGGGGCCGAAATACGAATCGTTTGGATCGTCCGGCCCACAGTTGGACTCATAGCACGAGAACTTTGCGTAGCTGGTGGTGTGGAATGCAGTCCAGTCGTCGGACTGGTCAAAGGGAACCATGGTCAGGCGGACAAATCCTCCCGGGTGGTTGAACCGCTGCCAGTGGATGGTGAGGGTGTCACCGCGGCGGACGGTCTGGATTGGGTAGGTCGGATCGTTGAGGATCGGGGCTTGGGCGCGTTTGGACTCGCAGGGACCGTGGCAGCCGGCTCCGGAAGCTGGAGAAGTCGTAAAAAAAAAATATGATGGAAGATTTTGGGAGATATAATTTGAGACGGGGATAGGTGGACAAAAGAAGTGCGCAAAGAGTCGTGTTGGCCTTTTACTTACCACAGGTGCCCCACCATTCAGTATTGCCTCTTCCGCGTGGGATAGTCATCATGGAGTGAGCGTAGGTGTGGGCCAAGAAAGCGCATCCGAGAAGGGACAGAGTAGGAAAGCGCATTGTGTTGTGAAACTTGTGGAAGCGACAGGGAGTGCACGAGATGAGGTTGGTAAGAGGAGTAAAGGCGAGGAGAAGTCTTTTGATCTACTCTTTTATATTCACTGAGGTATATTATCATAATGTGATATTGGACCCTTTCGCACATACATAGGATGACTTTGGTGTTTGCCACGGTTCAAACGGGATAGATAGATCGTATTTCATTTTCGCACATCCCTATTCCTCCTGGATTGGAAGTATCGCCATATCCATTCTAAACAGACAGTCCCTTAAACCCAATAATTAATATATTTTCCATTGGAATCCATGCGTAGATCTGGCAACTTGAGAATTCTAATAGTCGTTGGTTGCTCAGCGTATTAACAAGAAAAGAAGAGAGACCTCCATCACGGCCCAGCTGTGTGCCTCGTCATCGACCCTTCGATTTGTTCATGGTTGGTGGCGAGAGCTACGTGACTGCCTTCCTCGGATGCGTCATTTGAAGCGTCAGGGACGGAGAGCCACACAGGCAGAGAGAGCGACGGGCCGACGAGACACGAAAACCCCGCATAAGCATTCCCGTTCAATCTCATTATTCATCAACAAACACCTTTCCCCCTTTTCATCCAAAATAACAACAACAACCATGATCCCATCAACCGTCCGTCTTGCCGCTGCCCGCACACCCCTCATCAAATTCGTTGGCCCTCGCAGTGCACTCAAGCAAGGTAGCGCATCTTGGCGACCGATCCATAGACAATCGAGCAATGCATCAACAGGAGCAGGAGCAGCAGCAGGAAGAGCAGGCAAAGGGATATCAATCGTACAAAGAGTGACGGAAACAGCACGGAGGAATTGTCATATGATATGTCATTGATATTTGTCACCAAGTACTGTCCTCAGGTTGGCGCGACTTTTGGCTGCGTGCCTTGGTACCCCCAAAGGGTAGTGGAAAACGAGTCCACCTTAACGATGACCAGCGCATGCGAAAGGAAAACATTGGCAGGGTTACAGGGTGGTGCAGGATAGTGTTAACACACGCAGGAAGCCCAGGGAGGGTTTTCGTCGTTGCACATGTTCTCGATCATATGCAACGTTATTTTATTCTCGGAACTCAACAATTCCAGGAAGGCCACTCTAAAGTATCCAGGTGCAAAGTACTAAACCGTTGCTTGCTATCACTTTTTTTTATAGTACACCACGAGGCCACTCGCCACCCTGCTGCACCCAAGGATGCTGAATACCCATTGAAGGCTGGCCCCATCGGCAAAGTTGCCTCCACCTCCTCTTCATCATCACCACAGGTCACGAAAACCGCTGGACCCCACGGCGCATCAAGAACTGTCTTGGACTTTGCTGAGCTTCCCAACCGCTACCGCCACCCTCAACTGACCGAGGCCGAGATCGAGGCTGTCGAGGTATGTGACGGACTTGATGTGTAGAGTGGGGCTTTGTTGAAAGGACTTGCACATTGACATTTTTCTGATTTCATTCTTTCTTCAATTGTGTCTAGGCTGGAGGCGCTACCATGATCTACTAAGACGATAACGAAGAAAGAAAGGAGTGCGCATCAGGAAACCGAGAACAAGAAATGTATAGCCTACCGATCAATAATAAACTACAGGATATGGCGCATTCTAGCAAAGCACACACCCAATTGATTGCAAACGAGCCAAGAAAGAAGCCTAAAAATTGGCGCGCGTTCCTGAAAAGAAAATGCCAACGTCTGTAAGGTATTTTCAGGGCAAAAGTCAAAAACATTTGCTCGCCCGTCGGTAAATTAGTCGGGTCTTGTTTGAAAAGTTGTGGCGAAACTCCAAAAATGAAAGTAACAATAGGACGCTGACGAGAATGGCCTAGTCAGTCTCACAAAATAGCTCATTGACCCAAGTGCAAGTAGCCAAATAAATTGGTGTGAGACCCATGCGCGGTTCATCTTCCTTGTGCTGTCCTGTTGTGTTGTTGCCCTGGACCAGCATTCTTCCACCCCTTCCTCACTAAAAAAGCGCACTAATTCGCAAGCCATCGGAGGGTCCATTAGATCCCGCAGGGGGAGCGGGTCCTTTTTTTAGACCAAATGATTGTTTTTTTTTGGCGGCGATGGAATACCCCATTAATTGAGAGCATTAGCCATTGAGGCACCATCCAAAGTCGCTCGTTCTCACTCGCACTCTCTCGCTCTATTCCTCTCCAGCCGGGCATCCCATTCCGAGGTTGCATGAAGAGCTGTCGATGGTGCAGATGGCTACTACTATTCATAGGGTGGGCGCCAATTTTTGTAGCTGATGGAGCATACATACCAACCAACCATGGCCTCAATGCTGTCTCACAGAGTTAGCCGTTGAGGTGTCTTTTCGATGCTAAAAAACGATAAAATATGTCTAGCGCAAAAATGCTCAGCATGCTAAAAATTGCCTGGGTTCATTGGATGCAAGGTCAGTGGAAACAGGTGCCTCTGCTTAAAACAACACAGGGGATCCCATTGTGTCCACTGTTCTGTGTCGATTGTGCTATTGTGCCATTGTGCAGATTGAACCGACGACCCCTCCCCGCCTTCATGCCCTCATGTACTTGCATGCGAGCTCCTCCCTATTTTTCTTTTCTCTACATGAGTAGACAGATGAAGAGAGAGCGAGAGGGGAAAAACGTTATTAAATTTAGTCCGCGTAAAAGAAAAAGAAAATTAATTTGCACTCACTGCCACAGCTAACTGTGATATATTGCATTTGTAGCATCCCCCAAACGATGAGGACAGGTACCCACTCTAAATACATTATTGTGGTGCCAGTGTGATTGTTTCTGTGAGAGTGAGTGTAAGAGAATGCGCCAGTGGGCTATTGCAGAGTTGTGGCTCAATTCAACTCAGCATGACGATGTCTCAAGAGAGATGGACATGTTGAAGGCAAGAGAAAAGAAGGTGGCAAATAACAGGCAGGCACAAACTCCCCTGTATGTTCTGTGTTTCCAACAGATCGCCCTGAACTTGATATTGTTCGTCATCGGAAAGCTAATCCTCCTCTCTTTCCTCTTTCTCTCTCTTTCTTTCTTTTCTTTCTTCTTTTCCTTCTTCTTTTTCTGGTTCCTTGGTTCATCTATCTCTCCTCTCTCACACCTGCATCCCATCCTCTCTTTCATCCTCCTCCACCGTTCCCTCTCTCTCTCTCTCTCCGTTTCCCCGGTATCATCGACCGTTCCTCACCACACATCCCGCCACCCCACTTCATCTCAAACACCCTCACGAACACTTCCCTGTCCTCTCTTGACCACCTCACCCCACCCGTTCACGACTCCCTCCTTCCTTCTTCACACACTCGGACCCACACCTTTCAGGTACATTCATAGTACACACATACACACACATACACACACAAACACACACATACACACCCTTTCACCACTCCTACTCGCTGCTATTCCAACCACGGAACCAACCTCCATCCAAAGAACCCATGTCCTCCACTTTAAGGACGTGATTCTTTCTCCTCCATCCTCGTCCTCATCCTTCACCACGACAGCCCTACACTATGTGGACATATGAACCCGCCCTCATATGTCAGAGGTTCTATATTTACAACAAAACCAACCAACCTCCAGCCTCGACTCCTTGAATTTTCTTTATTTCTCTTTTCTCTGACTGGACTGCACTGTGTTGGCTCCATCTCCACGACGAATGTGCCAGCGAAGCCTGGAAACTCCTTTTTTTATTTATCAGAACTCGACTCTCGTCCGTCTCGTCTCGTCTCTTCATGTTCCTAACCGTAATACTCCCTTTATTGTCATTCAGCTTTCTTTCTTTGTTCCAAGCCCATCCCACCCATCCGCTCTGTCTACGCAAACTGAGACAAAGCAATAAAAGAAAGCGGGAAGAGCACGTAAGTTAAACCCAAAAGCAAGAAGAAAGAGTCATCGATAGAATGACGATGGGGCGATAGAGAAAAGGATGGCTTTCTGTCACAGTGGACATCTATCGCAGCATTCCTCCCTACCTGCCTACGACTCGAAACAAATGGTGTTGCGCTCTTTTTTTCTTGGGTGTTCGCACCCTTTTTACACGGGAGTTCGCATATTTGTTTTGTGTTGAGTGTGCTCCCAACGGCACCAATGCATGTGCATAGTCGAGACCATAAAAAGGAAGAGGGAGGGAGTTGTGTGTGCGTATGGCGAAGACAGCAACGCAAAGGCGAATGAAACGTGAATCTGTCTGCAACAAAGAACCGAATATGCATCATTTCATGGACATGGTCCACTAACCAAAACAACTTTTTTTTCTCTCCGCTCTCTCTCTTTCTTCTTATGTTCGCTCCCTTCTCTATCTCCTTCTTTCCCAACCTCCTGCTGGGCTACTACTCTCATCCAAACTGGCGCAATCTCTTCGTTACTCTCCTCCACCACCACATCCTACCATTGACCATATTCTCGATTTTTTTACAACGAACAACTTTCCTGACTACACCCTTACCCTACTCGTCGTTCCACCTATACTTTTTCTTCTGCCTCTACATACAACCATTCTTCCCTTCCTTCCCTTCCCAACTGCTCACTCGTTTAATCGCCTTTGCCTTTTCTCTTCTTTGTGCAACACGCATCGTCAACAAAACAGCACAGCACATAACTCAAATTACATGCGCTTGTCCGACGAGCGCACCATGTTCCACAGGATCCACCCATCCTCACCTTCCTCCACACTCACCACAACAACCTCGTCGTCGTCACCCCGAATCTTTCGCAAATCGATGTGGTCAGTTCTCTCGCTTTTGGTCTTGACCCTCTCGCTGACCACCAACACGGACGCAGCACTGCAGGCCGGTTTCTGTGGCGACTGCCAAACCTTCTCCAATGCCATTGGTGTTTGTGGAGGCACCTTCACAAAGACCGACATCGAGATCCAGGGCACATATAACTTGCCTCAGGCTCAGGCCAAGTGTGTATGCACGTCCACCATGCAATCAGTTCTCTGGACCTGCCATCGCTGCGAAGGCTACGCGGGTTTCAATGTCAGCACTCCTCCACCCAACCTCTACCGGTCTACATGCATGAAGTGGGGTGTCACCGCTGCCGATTATGAGGCTCCTTACACCGGCGTCATTGCCCCAGACACACAGGGCATCCCTAACGTCACCGTCCCTCCAGGGGGGTCCAATCCTGCCACCGGAGGTGGCACGAGTCCTACCGGCGGTAACGGTGTTACATCAACTTCAGGATCTCTTGGACCCAGCCCCTCCAGCGACGATAGCAAAACCACAGCCGGTGGCAGTGGTGGTGGAGATGGAGTCAATCCTACAGCGATCGGTATCTCCGTGGGCCTCATTGGCATCGCTGCTGTGGGCGGTGTCGCGGCCGTGTTTATGATGAGGCGCAAGCGCCATGCTCGCCATGCGCCTCTGGAACTTGGCGATAGCTATGTTGGTTTGGAGGATCAGTGGGAGAAGCCACGCCCCAGCTCGCCTCCCATGGCACCTGCCCCTGTAGCAAGCGGTGCTCCTCTGGCTTCTCGAGGCCCGATGCAAGGCCGTCCTTCGCCCTTTGAAACACGTCCTGGCGGTGGTGGCAGTGTTGTTGCTGGCTATGACGGCCAGTATGACCAGTACGACCATTACCAACAAGGCAGTCAGGTCGGTGGATACAACGATGGATACAACCAAGGTGGCCAGTACGACCAGAATTACTACCAGGGCCACGGACAGCAAGGTTTCGGACCGCCGGCGTACCCTCCCCAGCACGACTACGGCTATGATCAGCACTCGGTGCCTACCTCTGGGCCTGGATACACACCTGCCAAAGGCGATGGTGGCCACTACATGTAAAAAAAGCGTACATAGTTCTCTCTCTTGCATATGTCACAGCTTGTCTCAAGCTCGGCCCCCTTTGCCACAACCTCGCAACTCGAACGTTTTCCAACCAATAAAAGAAAAATTAAAAAAGACTCATGTCCGTTAGGAGCAGTTACAAGATGTTTTGCGTTTCATCAGCTTTGTCCCAGTCCATCATGTGGTTGCAGATGCACATGTACGTGTTTGTACGTGCGTGTACGTGTTTTCGACACATGTCGTCACAATGATCGCGTTGGATAGGAGTTTCCACCCCCTCACCAAACAGGACATGTCGTCATAGCGAGTGAGTTGGTCGCTTTCGATGCGATCACTATGATGAACGATTATCAGGATCCTCCCTCAAAAACTGTTAAAAAGGCCAGAAAACTCGACTTCCTTTTTTTTTTTTCCTCATTAACCACAACAGCCAACCTTTCGCACCAACTTTACCACACACAACACATCACTACAACACACACTTTTTTCAACATGACCGAGAGACTTTCCAACACCGCCAACCAGTACATGGGATCCGCCAAGGAGACCATTGGATCTGCCATTGGCAGCGAAAACCTCGCCGCCAACGGTGCCGCCCAGAGGGCCCAGGCCGAAGCAGCTCAGCGCTTGGCCGACACCAAGACCCACACCGAGGGATTAGGCCACACGGTCGAGGGCCAGGCCCAGAAGAAGGTCGGATCGCTCACCGGAGACAGGTCCATGGAGGCCCGCGGCCATGCCAACGAGGCCCTCGGCGATGTCCAGCGAAACGTGTAGAGGTCCAGCTCAAGACTTTGGTCACATTCGCTCCAGCACAACAACAACGCCAAATATTTGTACAGAACTATTGAATAAAAAACTCCATCGAGCTCATCAAAAACGTTGTGGGACCACTTGTGATTATAGCACATCTGCCGAATCTAACGAAATCGCCACCAACTTGTTTCACGTGTTGCTCAAGGTCACCCGCGGATTAATGTAACGATGAAGAATGCATATAATCATCGATCCAGACCCTGGTTGCTAATAGAGAACCACTTTTCGGATCACCTTACATCGCCCCATGCAGTTGTTTTGTTGTGAGTGATGCCGATGAGTTTGTCGTCGAGGATACGCTTTTTGAGAGAGCTCGAGCTCGAATTGCCCTTTAATACCTAAAGCGTGGTTTTGGTAGGCCCAGAGTGGTTTTCGCGGCTAGGCCGAGCAGAGATAACAGCTTTACCAACTTCCAGGACCACGAAAGTGTGACTCGAGCATACAATGGTCGGTTGTTATTTTGGGAATCCCATCAGAATTGTAGGCTGATTTGCTTATATAAACAGATTGACGGTGTGCCGTCCGGGCAACCCAGCGCAGGGTGAATAAATTGAGTGCAAAGCTTAAAAAAGAAACCGACGCGCCCGTGCAAGCCCCAGCATGAGACTACAAGAGAGCTTATGGCTTTCCCTGGATTTTTTTCGTTAGTATTTGAACCATTCTCAGAAACCTGAAGCGAAACGTACCAACCCACAACAAGAACGGCTGGTTTTGGGCTGATACGCGTCGGAGGATGTGACTGCATTCCTGAGCGCCTTCACTAGCTCGCTTTTCTTTGTTTGTTGCCCTTTTCTGCTGTGCCCACCATCCTCTCACATCTTTCACCGTCATCCATCCGACACACATCCATACCCCCGCATTACATTCACACGAAACTCGCCACTCGAAGAACACGGACGCCTATCATCAATACGCCAGCAACATTTTTCACACTCTCTCGCCGCGGACAGGACATTGACACATCAGGGAACACGGCTCTTCAGAAATGGCTGGGATGGAATCGTCTGATGCTCGGTTAGACTCTTTCCACCAAAAAACAAAATCATGGCCACACCCAGAAACATTCAAGGCGACACCATCGACTGTACGTCTAAACCAATATCAAATGGAATCCGCTTCAAGCAAAGCTTCGCATCGTCTTCGCATTGTCTTACACCAATCAACAAACAACCTCGGCGACTGAATTGGCTTTTTTATTTTCACTCTATCACTAGTTATCAGAAGCAGGATTCTTCTGGAAACCATCCAAAAAGTCATCGGACAACGTGGTCTGCTTCCTATGTCACAAGTCGATTGACGGCTGGATCGCTGAAGCAGACCCCTTTCAGGAACACCTTGACCACTCAAGAAAGTGTGGCTGGGCGATTGTCAAGTCGATCCCGTATGTCGAGAAGGGAGGACTACCGTTCACATGGGACGATGAGCCAGAGCTGCCCAAGGGCAGGCGGATGACTGAAGCGAGGCTCCAGACCTTTGGCAACTGGTGGCCACACGAACATGAGAAAGGCTGGTTCGGAACATCAAAGAGGGTACACTGCTCGTTCTGCTGGTTTCTGCGCTCGACAAGGAGGTTCTGATTGTCCCCCTGAGCTCTAACACCTCTGAGAAACGTGTTCTCCATGTCATAATTAGATGGCAAATGCAGGATTCATATTCGCACCCACAGACGATAATCCAGACAACTGCCAGTGCCCATATTGCAACATTGCACTAGACGGATGGGAGGCTTGGGACGACCCTGTCCACGAGCATCAGCGACGAACACCAACTTGTCCCTTTTTCGCAACACGGCTCGAAGCACCCACCAAAGCCTCTTCAGCGAAGTCACGGAAACGTGTCGAAATCAAAGAGCAGGTACAAAAGCGGATCAAAATTAGTTCAAGTTGAATAGTCTGGGGTTTTTTTATCGCTCGATGATAGATAACTAATAACTTCCACTTGATCGATATTTAAATAGAATATCTTGACTTCACCGCGGCCACAGAGAACACATACAGTGGAAAACACAGATGCACGGAATCCAACTACATCAACAAGTCGAGCTTCGAAAGCAGTGATACCAGCGCCACCAGCGCCATCACCACCACCACCACCACCTCTCACAGCGATCGAAAACCAGATCAAGTCAACAAGGTCTTCGGGAGGCTCAATATCAAGCAGGCCCTCAAGGACCATCGTCTCGGCTGTTGTTATCAAGAAAAAGCGCAAAGTAAATCAGGATACGTCTCACAACGCTGAATCCGACCCACACAAGGATACCGCCGAGGAGTCTCCATCTATACCACATGCTGACGAGGAGGAGACTAATCAGCCACTGCCACGAAAAACCAGAAAGACAACAAAACGTGTCCGGATAGCATCAAGAATCATAACTTCAGACGACGAGGGGCCCGATCTTGCTGTCAAGGCAGAGGAAGAAGAAGCGCAAAAGCCTGCGGAGGAAATTGTGCGGGCAGCAACGCCACCCCAGGAGCCTGATACAGAACTCCAGGAAGATGCTCCAGTGCCAAAAGAAGAAGATGCTCCAGTGTCGGAAGAGGGAGAAGCTCCAGTGGAAGAGGAAGATGCGTCATCTATGGAGCACGATCAACCACAAGAGACAGAGGCACCAGAGGTAGAGGTACCAGAGGCAGATGAGATACCAGAAGTCGAGAGGCTAATGCAGCCGCATGAACAAAGCGAGGACGAGGCTGAGCATGCTATGGAGGATATGGCTGGCCATACGTCCGAGCAAGAAGCCAATGCAACTGAGGGGCAAATCGACCCCGAGCCTATGGAAGAAGATGACAAGCCAGTCGAATCTGAACCTATACCAATCGCAGACAAAGACTTCAAGGAAGTTGAACCTGAAAAGCCTATCCCTGTGACACCCAAAAACAAGGCTCCTGTTCCCGGATCAATAGTCAAACCAAAACCAGCGTTCATTCCTGAAGTTGAGGAGCCTGGCGGCGTGCCAATGGATCCCGCCACACCTGTTCGGACTGCGGCTTCAAGGCTGGATGCCGACGACTGGGAAGACGACGATCGTCGAGAGAGTGGACATTCACAGATTTCCAGCCCCGTCTTGTCTCCATCTCAGTGGGTCGACCTGACATCCTCGACACCCAAATCCAGAAAGACCCCCATCCAACTGGGCCACACTCCTCGACAGCGGTTCAAGGACATGGTGGGGACTTCTCCAGCACGTTCTCCGATCCGACGTGGCCCACAGTTCCCTCAGCTAGTGTCACCAGCCTTGAAGCGGAAAGTGAAGCCAAGCATGTCTCCCGAGGCCAAGCAGAGCCGTCTGATCGATCGGCTTGAGAATCTGATGCACGACAATGCCAACATGGAGGTGTTAGCGGTGGCGGAGCAGGCGGTGAAGGAGGAAGCCAAGCTGCAGAAGCGTTCGCAGACCAAGGAACGGAGGACAGAGGTGTTAAAGGATCATCAAGACTTGGGAGAGGGTACAGGCGCTCCAGGATCTCCTGAACACACCAACATCTTTCTCCAAGGATCAAGCGTCATGAAGACTCCGACCAAAAAATCGTCTAGTGGCATGGATCTTGAGAGTCCTGAGACACCGATGAGGACGCCATTGCCGATTTCCAAGGTTATTTCGGCCATTGGAGCAGCATCTCGTCGAGCCCATACGAACGCATCACCTGTACCCTTTGTCAGGACGCCTGTCAGGAAAACAACGCAAGCACTACGACTCGACGACTTGGAAGTGAAGCACACTTCGGGTGACAAGAAAAGTACTACCGGTAACCACTCCAAGGTGGTAGGCAGTTCTGAGGACAAGAAGTCTCACGGATTACAGAGCGTTTCCCGCCCAGCTTCGTCGTCCTCTTCGACAGCGATGGTGCCCAAGAGGTTGAGCTATAGCAAGGAGGTCAAAGACGTCAAAGACGTCAAAGACATCAAAGACATCAGGGATAGCAAGGACGAAGTCATGAGCGAGCGGGCTCGGCTGATGAAGGAGGCTAACATCACGGAAGAGGAACTCAAGATGACAGTGGAGGATTTTCACCGAGCGTTTGTGGCCAAGGAGATACTGGAGCTTGAGCTGGCGGCTGAGTCGTGGGTGCTCAAGTTTGAGGAGGAGAGCAACCGTGTGCGCATGGCTCTGCTGGAAGGATCTGACCTTTAGAGGAACTGTTCCCCAAGCTTTGTTTGCAACGTTTTTGCTTTTGTACTATTTTTGCCACCATCTTTTATGTAAATTAAAAATCGCAGTGACTGCGCTCAAACATGAAAGTGTTCTCAAGCTTGTCCAACGAAACCATTCACGGTTCCTTGTCCCCTCACATTTATTGTTCCAATGGAAGCACGACTCGAAGAGCATTTGGATCGTTTCGGTCTGGCGCTGGTGAATGACAAGCACAAGTACCGCAAGGTGGTGGCCAAGAAGATCATTAAAAAGGGCACGACTGTCATTACGTCGCGGCCATTATGCAACCCAATCATCTTTCCCACCCATCGATCGCAACATTGTGAGACGTGCTTCAGGGCCAAAGGCAGCATCGGCCCTCATGGCGGCGAGCCACACGACCTGGAGAGATGTTCCGTGTGCAAGAAGCGGTACTACTGCAACCGCGCGTGCTTCACGACCGCCTGGAGGGGCTGGCACCGCTGGATATGCCCGGACAAGGACATGGAGAACTTGGACTACGAGATGCTGAAAATGGTAGCCATCGCGATCGAGCGGCTTCGTAACGGATCGATAGCATCAGGGACGAGTACTACTACGCCCACTGGAGCACACTCAGAGGAAGACGAGCCACTGGAATTGACAGAGTACGTCTTCTCGACCTTGATGGGCCACGAAGCCGTCTCGGACCCAACCCAGCTCAGCAAGTACCGCGAGATCGCGACCAGTGTGCGGGACCAGCTCATCAAGTCCAAACACCCATTCAAGAGCCCCCACAGCCAGGGCGCCCCACCTTCGATTCAGGAACTCGTCCAGTATCTGTGCCGGTTCCACTGCAACAACTTTTCGATCCACGACGCACAACTGTTTACGATGGCCGAGGGAACCTTCCCCGTGGGCGCACTATTCAACCACTCGTGCCGCCCGAACGCGATTGTCATGTACGAGGCGCAAACACAGATTGTGCGGGCGCTGGAGGATATTTCCCCTGGACAGGAAGTCTGCACGTCGTATGTGGATAACGGGGTCCAGCGCAAGGAGCGGCGGCAACTGCTGGCAGAGAAGTACTACTTCCATTGCATGTGCCCGCGCTGTGAGGAAGAGGAAGAGGAGCCAGTGGACGCAGCCAAACAGGATAGCCAAGCGTCGTTGCTGTTGTCATCATCGTCGCCAGCGACTAAATCATCCAAGTGGACAGGATTCCGGATTCTGGATGAGCTGATCGAAGGTGACCAGGATGGGCCCAAAGACGGCAAGATCGACGGCGAATGGCTGACTCGGCAGTTTGAGCCGATCGTGCTCCCGAACGCGCGGTCATTACAGACCTTGGGCCCCGAGATCCAGTCGCCGGGATTGATCACCCGTGCGTCGTTCACCAGCTACTTGATCCACTCGATCGTGCCCCTGATCCAGACGGAGGCACCTGAAGCGCTGTACCAAGAGAGGCTGTTCAAGATCTACCGCGAACTGCAGACGACTCCACACGCAAGTCCCAAACCGTTCACGACGACGGTGATGACGCATGCGACATCGTTCTTCAACACGTGTTTGGAGGACGGAGCGTCGTGGGGGCTGGCGTCCAAGATTGGGATGTTTGTGCTGGCACAGTACCTGATGATCTACCCGCGGCACCACCCGCTGGTCGGGCTGCATTGCTTCACGCTGGCCAAAAGTCTGTGGAACGATGTGGACGGGGGGATAAGCTCTGTGAGGTTGGCGCATGAGGTGTTGTTGCTGGCGAGGCGGATCTTGCGGGTGTCGCATGGCGTGACAGGGCAGAATGCGGGGTTGGTGCAAGAGGTGGAGCAGTTTATGAAGACGGTTGAGACGGAGCTTGGATAGACACATAAAGGAATCGTCATCCTTTAAATTCATGCGTTGTTTTTTTTCATGTTCAGATAATTACACGTTATGTTATGTTATGTCATGTCATGTCATGTCATGTCATGTCATGTCATGCGACAAAGACAAAGAAAGCAATCGGGGCCCTTTTTTATTTTTTTTTTTTATTTTTTTTTTATTTTGGTTGAAGCATTAGGAACGGATATTATTTATGGCATATTGTGTGTTCGCAATGAAAATGCTAGATTCTGATATTTTACAAACGAGGGTGGTTTTTTTCGGATTTGTTGTATTACTGTTCTTCCAGTTTTTTTTCAAAAAAAAGGCTTAGAAGAGAGCGGCAGCAGCGAGGACGGCAGCAGCGCCAACGAAGCCAGAAACGGCAGCCGAGCCAGCGGCAGCGTTGGGGACGGTGGAGGCACCGGGGGTACCAGCCGAGGAGGTGGGAGTGCTGGGGTTGCCCGAGGGAGCAACGCCTTTCTCGGCTTCATCCAACTTCTCGGCGTACCACTTGGCCTTGGCGATGTACTGCTCGCGGTACAAGTTCTGCTCAGCCATGGGGCAGCCGGAGCTGAGGAAGCACGTGCCGGTATCAGTCATGTAGGCGGTGTACTTGGGGGTGCCGCGGTCGTGGGCAAGACCCAAGGATTTCAAGAAGTTGGGGTTGGCGGGATCGCTGGTGAAGACACCGGGCATCATCTTGTTGCCGACGTCCTAAGGATATTGAATGCATGGATGAAGAAAAGAATTAGTCGTCGTTGACCACTATTGTGCTGTGAAGGAGCAAGTGCACGTGGGTGGGCCTGGAGTGGGCTCCTGGTGATATGGTTGCTGAATGAATGGATCCATGTTTGAAGTGTTGGTTGCGAGATGTATGAACCTCTGCGTGAGAGAGTGTTGTCCTCCAAACTTACAGTCAAGCACTTGGAAATGCAAGGACCATCGGGCTTGAAGGGGTAAAGGGGGTTGAGATCCTGGGCGGAGGCAACAGCGACGACGGCGGCGACAATGGCAACAACTGAGAAACGCATGGTTGGTGAGTGTGGGTGGGTGGAGGGGGTGAGAGGAAGGAGTGAGAGAAAGGAAAGAAGAGAAAGAGAGGGAAGAAGAAGGAGTTGGTATTTAAATGCCAGGAACCTGCGGCCGTTGCTTGCCGAGATGGATACCCGGGTTGTGCTTCTTTTGTTTAGCCTGTTGATCAGATAAACTCAGAGTGGCATTGGCATTTTGGGTAACGACGCCACAAAATACAGGCACGAAAACGAGAGGAGGAGAGAGGGCGAGTCAGAGAGAGCGAGAGACAGAGTAAGAGATCGAGAGAGAGGGAGAGAGAGAGGGAGAGAGAGAGAGAGAGAGAGAGAGAGAGAGAGAG
>KN042419.1:1815756-2062010 GCA_000739165.1 Podila verticillata NRRL 6337
AGAAGGTTAAAGACAAATTGACGGTCCGTTTGTTGTTATCAGATCCCAGCCAGCCAACAGCCTGACAGACAGAGAGAGGACAAGGTGAGGTGTAGCATATGAGAAAGAAGAGAACAGATTGACGAAGGGAAGGAACGGGTAAACGCGAGTGCATACGTACTACTGCACAGTACTGTATATACATTCATACATGAAGATGAGGTGATGAGGTGATGAGGTGGTATGAGGTGATACAACAACAACTCATGTGAGTGAGCACAACCAAGGAGACAAAAAAAAACTCGCTTGCATACGAACCACGATTCTTTTGCTTTGCATTTCCCACGACTAGACTGTTATTTTTGAGTGCCAAGTGGATCCCTGCTCAAATGTCTGCGATGCCTGTCTTTCTGTTCCGTCTGTGCCGAACTATGTCGAGCTGGAATTAAAGAAAATTGCCTGGGCTACCGCCATGGTAATAGCACTGGACGGGTACTCTCTCCATGTCCATTTCGGTCTCGATCCAGAGGCCATGCCGTTAAGTCCTTGGGCGTTAGCGTATGTAGAAAATAATTCCTCCTTTTCTTCTCTTCTGGACAAACCTTCGTGGATCAGTTTAATGCGCTCGAATGTCCTCGATCCATCTTTTCAGATCCCTGGTAAACCACGAGGTTCTCTTTGTTTGTGTTTGTGCATGTTTGCGTGGGTGTGTCGAGTACGTGCGTGTGAGTGTGTGTGAGGCTTATTTAGTGTTCGGTCCTCCTCCCATTTCTGGAATTTCCATCAGATAACTCCCCGCCCTCTCCTTTTGCTTTAGGCTTTTGTTCGAAATCTGATTAGCCCACTGTGGACCACCAAAAAAAAAAAAAAAAAAAAAAAAATGGATCCGTATGGATGTCCAAGGATTTGTTGCGGAGCAAAAGATTGCTCACAAGTACATGTACCTGCTTACTTGTCCTTGGATTGGGTCTGGTATGCGTAGTGTGTGTGAAAGTGTGAGGGAGTTATTGGGGTGTGTGGTTTGCATGCGAGGTGGGGCTTACTTTCATCTTCACGGATCGCTGGGCCATTCTGACCCAAGAGCTGACACGTTGCCCAATCGTCATCTGTGCGAAGCGCAAGCAAACAAGCACACAAAAGCAAACGTACAAACACATAAACAAAAAACAAAAGATGTTGGAGATTCAAAGCAATGTGTAAAAAATTTCTTGACTGAAAGTGACACCTCTCTTCTCATCTCTTTCGTGTTGAGTGAATACAAGTATATACTCCTAGAAGCAAAAACGTGCTTGCCATGCGCCCACGCTAACGACAAAGACATTATGGCAGGACATGGCACAAACAAGTTTCTTGTTTGCCTGGAACACACAGCACCTTGCATGATGATTTGTTCCTCCGTATCCCCTTTGCCTTGGGCCCATTGCCTGCCTTCCGATTCAAACTCCATTTGGTTACCAACAAACCACAGAAAAAACCCCGCCTGCTTAGCAACCAACCCAAAGGGCAAGATGGCAAGAAGCTTCTTTTTTACGCGGGGCGCAATGGGTCCTTTTGAGAGCATGAACAACGCAGCATTTGTTGCTGCAAAACATGCGACACTCTCGTCAAATCTCTTAGTCATTCGCATCTTTAATATTTTTTCGAGCGCCAGGAAACAAAATAGCTGTCAATTGTGTGTATGTGTGTTTGTGCATCGAGAGATAGAGAGAGAGAAAGAGAAAGAGATCGCGAGATGTATGTACGTTGACCACTCATGAAAAACACCTGTGCATGCCATGGTTCTTCTAGATTTCTAGTTTCTGATCGACAGTTTGGAGTAACCGAAAATGATCCAACGCTGGAATGTGTATCCACTGGAAGTGGAGCCTTCTTGAAACAAAATGGAGCTCCTTTCTCGAGAAAGAAGATGTGCGTGGTTGCTCGGCCGGAACTTTTTTTACAAGTAACTCATATGTAACAAACAAACAGACAAAAAAGTGGATCACTGATCGCTGTGGGTAGTCTTTATATCGTCAGTGGATAAGATGAGGTCTTTCCAGGAGAAAAGAACTTGAAGAAAGGATCAGAACAAGGTTAATGGCATGTCTTCCGGCATTCTTTATTCCGTGGGAGTTTGTCTAGGAAGTCGCAGTGCAAAAAAAAAAAAAAAAATGATTGAACGTTTTTCATGCTTGGTCATGAGGGCGCACGGCACACACACACATACACATGGCGTATGTGTGTACCCTGAGCAAGAACTATATGTGATTGGAGTGGAACACAACCAAGATGTGTGTCGTGTAAACTTGTAATTTTTTTTTTCTTGATGAAAGAAAGAGAGACCAAGTTCCAAGGAACAAAGTGAGGAACGGACAGGAAGATTGCGGAGTGGAGAACTTTGTATTTGTGTTGAGTAATGAGGCATGCGGGGTGGCTGATGGACGAGAGCGACGGATGGCTCATGTTTGGATGATGGCGATGGTGATGATGGATATGTTGTAAAACTGGTGGCTTCCTGGGCTAGTTTTTTGTTCCTCTGAGTTCCAACCCTCACTAAATGCAGGCGTAAATATGTCGTAAACAGGTTCATCCATATACCACTTGCAACACGCACCTTTTTTTTTTTTGTGATGTGTGTCTCCATTCCTCCTCTTTAATCTCCATCCATTCATGGCGTGGATTAACCGCGAGGAGCGTCTGTGTTCCTGGGAAGGGCACCCGAAAAGAAACGAGAAACAAGAGGGCGTTCTCGAAGCAGCCAAAGGATAAAATCTGATAACCTTCTTTTTTCTTTACCCGGGATAATCAGATTAGATTCCAGCTCAGCGCAAAAAAACAAAAGAAATAAAAAATCAGATAACTGGCAAAGGTACTCACCGGGTTGCCTTGGTATGCCCTGATATTCACCGTTAGCGTGACCGCTTGCCTGATCCTTGTTCACTTCCTTCATGCAAGTCGAGTTCGAAAAAGAGAGAAAGAGAGCCAGAGAATTAAGGTATGTGCCTGTTTGTCTGTCTCTTCTTCGTCTCTTTGTCTTGAGCTGGGTTCGATCTTGCTCCACAGCGAACGCCGTATATTTTCTTATATATGTGCTTGGTGTTTTGTGTCTTTTCCCTCTTTTCTTCTTCTTCTTCCTCCCCTCTTCGTCACCTTTGGTGGGCATATACCCTTTGTTTATATTTTGATAATCATCCTCTTTTCCTCCTTCCTTCTTTCCTACCTCCTTCCTTCTTTCCTTCTTTCCTTCCTTCCTTCCTTCCTCACCACCACCTCTTCCTTGGTCACTCACAGTTCCCTTCATCCATCCTTTCCTCCTAGTCACCCCTCCCTCCAACCTCCTCTGCCATGAAGCAAGAAATGGGGGAATACCCCTCCACCCTCAAGGACGTCAAGAACGAAGGCGTTGACTCTGACATCCCTCTCTCTTCCTCCCTCGAATCCCTCTCCCCCAACCCCGTCGCCAAAACCCACCGTCTCTTCTGGATCTTCATCGTCAATGAGGGCATCTCCTACGTCAGCTTCATCACCTACCTGCTCGCCTGCTTCGGTACCATCTGCCTGATCGTCTACCTCTCCATCATCCAAAACTATGTCCTCACCGTCATCCTCAGGATCAGGGAGAACACCGGCGACTTGACCGGTAGTTTGGCTCTCTACGATGAGATCATTGCCATGCCCGCCACCTTGGCGTGGGGTATCCTCTCGGATCGTATTGGCCGTCGCTATGTCTACGGTGCCGGATTCGCCTGCATTGGTGTCTCCCTGATTTGCTACTCGTACGTCAAAAACGTCTATCCACATATGCTCCTCTGCCGTCTGCTCTTCTCTCTCGGCACTGCTGCATGCACCTGCATGATGACCGGTACTTTGGGCGATGTTGCTGGAGGCAAGCACGAGCGTGGTCGTGTCGGTGCCATGGTCGGTATGTTTGCTGGTTTCGGAGGCCTGGTCGGCGGTATGGTTCTGACCAAGGTGCCCTACCAGCTCCAGAAGATCGCTGGCAGCGAGGTGGAGGGTATCCATCTGTGCTTCCGCATCGTCGGAGGTGTTGCTGTCGGCTTTGCCTTCTTTGCTGCGTTGACCATGACCAAGCTCAAGAAGAGCCAGGACTTTCACGGAAACCCATTCACGATGCTCAAGTATGGTTTCCTTGCTGCCCGTGATCCTCGTATCGCACTGGCCTACATGTCGAGTTTTGTTGTAAGTGGTTTTTTTTTGTGCCTCTGATCATGAAAATACTGGATACAACGCACTAAGCATGAGCTTCCATTACTTTTGTTGTCACATAACAGGCCCGCGCCGACACGGTCTTGTTCACATCCTTCATGAGTTTGTGGGTCATCCATTGGTATATGAACCTGGGCTACTGCACGCCCGACTACTCTTGCCAAGTTGCTGCCGGTGACACCCACCCTCTCACTGGCATGGGTCAGGGAGTCTCTCTGGCCTTTGCCCCCATCTTTGCTATTGCTGGCGAATACTTCAGAAAGTCGACCGTGCTCAGTGCGGCCGGTATCATTGGTGCTGCTGGAGCCATCCCCTTCGCCTTCACCAAACTGGCTCCCTCTCACAAGTCTAACTATGTCTTTGTCTGCATGGTCGGTATTGGTCAGATCGGTATGATCGTGACTGGTATGTCGATGGTCAATGGTGTGTACGTTGACCCCAAGTACCGTGGCAGTGTTGCCGGTGTGTTCAGTTTCTGCGGTGCCGTGAGTATCATGGTCATGGCTAAGCTGGGCGGCTACCTGTTCGACGTCTGGATGTATGGCGCTCCCTTTGTGCTCATGGGCGTTGCCCATGCTACCATTGCCGTGTTCGCTATTTACGTCCGCTTGGTCAGTCCACGTCTCGAGGAGGAGGATCGTAAGCGCTTGATTGCTCAAGGTATTGAGGTCGGCGAGTTCATTGATTGAAGGAACTTCATTTCTTTCTCCCAGATATACGCATTTTATTATGCTTCATCGTGTATAAACCCACTCTGCATTCTTCATTAAAAAAAAATCTCTCATATTTGACATAATCGTACTCATGTTTCGCGCTGTAATTCTATTGTGATCTCATCGGGTTTGAGTGATACTCACCGAACGAAACAGCGAAATGGATTGCGCTAGCAGTAGGTGCAAAGAAAAAAAAATCGAACTTGTCCTTGCCGTGCTCCCTTCTCGATGACTGGACTTCTAACAAGGTTGACTGAGTTATTTCTGGCCCAAATATTATCATATGGCTGAACCTTCCAACCAACCCTCCATGCGAAGAGGAGCGGAACAAATTTTCCAGGTCTTCTAGCACTTCCTCACTTCCTGACAGTATGGAAGAAACTAAAAAACAATGATATGTATTTGGATCTTCCTTTTGCAGTCAAGGTATCTCGACAAGGGGCCCGACTTGTCTACAACGGAGCTTTGTGGGAAAACGACGTTCTGCCATGCTCTGCGCAGCATAGTATCTTGCCATGTTCAAAAACTGTTGAGTTTATATATCTATATATCACTCCTTTTTCTTTTTTAAAGAAAGGCACATGGGATTGCCGCCAGCGGCAGATACAAGTAGCGAAATGGTGAATAATAAAAGACTATAGCAACATATGGTTTTCTATTTAACAGGGGTCGAGTCTATTTGTTTTTTTCTTTCCCCTCCCTTCAGACAAATTGCACATAGTTCTCAGGGACCAGCCCCGTGGCACCTCCCATCTCGCCCAAGAACCAGCCTGGGAACTGTCGGCAGTGGATCCACACCATGTCGCCCTCCCGGAAACTGAGCTCGCTCTCGTTCTCCGCATCAAAGTCGTACAGTCCACGGGCCTGCCCTTGTGTACGATTCTCGTCGTTATCCTCGTGTGCATAGTCGTCCTCCTCTTCGTCTTCTTCTACTTCCTCCTCCTCCTCGATGTCCGACTCCTCGTACTCGGGCTCCGGTGGGTACTGTCCAAAGTGACATGGGTGTGTCTTTGGATAGGCAAAGTCACGCACAGTGATGACTACAATTGAAAAAAGACAAATTAGTTGCTTTGTTGTGGCTGTGAATTGTTTGTTGCACACGATCAGCCAATGAGGGGAAATAATGACATATGAGGCAGAAGGAAGGCCATGGCGTTTGATCTGCCACATGGTCTCAGCCTTACCTAGATCACAATCCTCGTTCGTCTAGTATTTGGATCGAAAAAAAGTAGCAACAAAAGGGGTCCATGTGAGTATCATGTTTGCTTTGTTGTTGGTCAAGCAATGGCAATAAAAGCATTTGCAACCATATACCTCGCCCACAACTGCAACCTTGGTGTGTTTGCTCGTCTCTGATGCCGTTGCGCTTTCCTGATGACCCTTGAGGAATGATGCCAGGGTCTTCATCAACTCTGGGTCCACCTGTTCTTTGGGGCTATTTTCCTTGGGTCCATCCATGTCCATCGTTTCTGCCTTGGATGGTGATGATGATGATAGTGATGAAAGTGCAGGTGTTGTGGTTGATGCAGGCAGTAATGACGCTTCTTTCTCCTTGGCTGGCACAATTGTTGTTGGAGTGAGGGCCCACGACTCGGAGTGGGAGCGGGCGCGCGGACCAAAACTAAGCGACATTCTCTTGGCCGAACTCGAACCTATTTGGGGTTGTATCAAGAAGGTATCTTTTAGCTGTTAGTTTCTCTTCTTTGTGCTCCTGTTGACGCAAAATAATGACTACTGCGAGGTGTTTGGTTGGTTGGTTGGTTGGTTGAGTTTTTTCGTTGTTTGTTCCCGCCAACACATACCTTCCGGGTAGTGGATCGAAGCACGCTTTCGGAACGGAATGTTGTCTGTCGGTTCGTCCCCGACTGGAGTTGTGGTATGTGAGGATACTGGAGCCATGATCATATTCTGTTGGTTTGTATAGTTGCTTTGAGTCGCTTTTGTTGTCGATGGCTGTCTTTTAGGCTTGCCGTTTTCTGGTCGTAGTGAAGAGAGATTTAAAAGAGAATGTCAGATATACAACGCGGAAGTGATGAGAAAGTGATCTTAAACAGATGTTGAGTCGGCTTGCTTTGCCCAGAAATGGATGAAATCTGACTAACCTGATTACGATTGCTTGATTGCAGTTTTTTCCAGGAGTGCTTGCTTCGCAATAGTCGAAACGATGGGTTTTCTCTCCAACGGACGGACGGAATATGACGATTGTTGATTGATGCTCTTTCCGCCCCTCGTTGTTCGCCCTTGAAATGAGAAAGAATGGTGCTCTTCTCTGAGTGATGCAGGCGAGTGCGGTGATTAATAAAAGGACGAAATGGAGTGAGTGGGAGTTTTTTTTTTTGAGGGGGTGTTTCTGGTGAGGCGAAATTGATGGAGACAAGGAAACTGGAAGATGTGTGTGAGCTCGAGGAGGAGAGGAGTGAGGGAGTGAGTGCGTGAAGAGATTAATGTCGAAATGCAAATGAAACGAATGAGAGAGCGAGTAAGTGGGTGAGAGAGAAAGAGTGATGGGTGTGGAGTTAGAGATGATAAAGGTGAGTGGGGACAGACAGACCTGGGCTGAACTCGCAACAACCCCACCCACTCGACCAGTCAGTGACGAGTGACGAGTGCTCGTTCTGTGTCTTCCCGCCCTTTTCCTTCTCTCTCTCCGCTGTATTTTTGATCACGTCCCTCCCTTTGCGTTTTTTTTTTTTTTTTTGCACCCAAGTCCGACCAAAAAAAAAACACATCCCTCTCTCCCTCCTTTCCTTTTGTGCGTGGCACAGCATCCCCCCTACTCGACCATGGCTCAGTCCCTACATCGCTCTTCCAAAAGCCCATTTTCGTATTGCGGTAATGCAGTGGTAGGGTGGCTGCACCTATTTTTTGAGCCAGCGAACATGCCTTCACCTTCATCAATACATCACATACCACTGAAATGGTCGGGGTCCACCTTTGAGTTAATTATATGTAATTAATTACTTGTGAGCACTGGCTTTTCTGTGGGTGCCCAACGTCTGGAACACTTTTTTGATGGGAAGTGTATGGGTAACACCACCCGACCAATACATGCGACTTTGCCCTCCATCAGGAACCCCTACACTGAAAAACTCCCACAACCGTTGTTGATTTCGTCCGAAATGTAGTTTAATATGTTGATGTAAAAAATGCTTTGGTATCCTCCTCCTCCTCCTCCTCCTCCTCCTCCTTCCCCCTTCTAATAGCAGAATCTAAAGTCCAACCGCTCATCGCCCTCGTCCTTTGTCGTCTCGTTATACGTCTTCCAGTCCTCGTCCGTCCAGTGCCGCGTCGTCTCGCTGCGCTTCCGGTTCACATACATCAGATGCCACCGCTGGAACAAGAACAGCACAATCGTCAGCAGCAGCGCCCCAAACAGGATCCAGAATCCACGGATAAATCGTGGCGCATCCTTGTCCCGGAACAGGTTCACCGAGACCATGTCACACGCGTTCACAGAGATGATGTACAAGGCCAGCGCAATGCTACGCTTGCCCACGGGTGCAGTGTTGGAGGCGATCCAAGCAGCCTAAAGGAGATCGAAAAGAAGAACACACGCACATTGTCAGTATATCTATCAACATGTCATGAACCACTTGCCATGTGTAAAAAAATGGAATTACGAGACTTACGTTCACGGGATGCCAGCAGGTCTGCCCACCCATCGCAAAAATAAGTGCAAAGTACAACGAAAAATTGCTGGCGTCCGCAGGGAGCACCGCCAAGGCCAGGATACACATCGCATAGTACAACGACGCCAGCGCACCGTGCAGGGCGCGCTCGTTATGCTTATCCGAGCTCCACGAGACAAAGGTCATGATCGACAGTGACAGCACATATCCCGGGATCACCAGCAGGTTTGATACCAATGAGGGCACACCCAGCTGCAAGTTCTTGATAATCAACGGTGACAGGATTGTCAAAGGGGAGAAGGGCAACAAGCCAAAGAAACCAATCAAGATATTAGGCCAAATCTTGGGGCTCGTCAGGGCCTTGAACAGGTCCTTGTTCGAGACCACACCCTTGCTCGTATCAGCCTTGGTAGGGTCGTCGCGGATCAGGCGGGTCATGGCGATCTGCTCCTGGCGGTCAGTTAAGTACCCGCTGAAGCGGAGGTACCCCTTCGTAGAAGTGGGTCCCTCAGGCAGGAGTAGGAACGAGAACAGACCGATGACAATGGTGCCGAGGCCCTCAAACAAGAACAACCAGCGCCAGCCGGCCTGGCCCGCCACGCCGCGCATGTGCAGGATCCCGTAGGCGAGGACACCAGCGACCGAGTTGGCAACGGCCAAGGTGCTCCAGAAGATGGACAGGCGGACGCCGAGCTCGGACTTCTTGTAGTAACCCGTGAGGTAAATGGCGATACCGGGGATGTAGCCGGCCTCGAACATACCAACGAGGGCGCGGCAGATGAAGAAAGTGACTTTGTCCTTGAGCCAGAACTGGGCCGCGGTCGAGATGCCCCAGAGACACATCAGGAAAGGGATCCAGCGCTGAGGGCCCGTCCGGCGGATAACCATGTTGGAGGGGATCTCAAAGAGACAGAAGCAGAGGGTGAAGATGGTGGAGCCCAGGGTGACGGTGTTCAGGTCCATGTTGAGGTCTTCCATCAGATTGTCGGTCAATGCGTTACCCATGTTTCCACGATCTAGCTGCATGAAGAAGACTTTTTTTTTTTTTTTTTTTTTTTGTTCACAAAAGATCAGAGTTGTGAGTGCCATTTACAAAAATCCAGAGATGAGCGTGGACATAAATGACAACGACATCTTTCCATGTGGGTGAGCCTTACACATTAATCCGATCCAGGACAAGATCTTAAAGTCGAATATCCGCACAATCTCTTTCTCTTCGGCCTCTGTCCACCGGAGCTCGTGCACATAGTATGGGTTCTGTTCGCCCTGGATCCGAAGGCGCTGATCCTCGTCTGGTGCCACATCTGAGCCGGTGTCTATGCTGGCCCTCTCGACGTCTAGGCTCTTGTTGTCTTTAAAGTCCTTGGACATTGTGGGTTGTGTGTAGGCGTGTGACAAATAAGGAAAAGAAACGGACTTGGACTCTTGGCTGTTTGTGGTTATCGTTGGTTTTTAGTCCCTTGGGATGGCGAAATGTGAGGAGAAAGAAAAAAAAGAAGAGAGAGGATGTGTGGATCAGTCCGAACAGAAGCAGTAAAAGGAGAGCCTGGGAGAAGTAAGGATCGTGACTAAAAGAAAGAAAAATATGGCCAAGCTCCCTGCATGTCCTTTTTATACTAACTCGTTTGAGGGGATACCATGACTTGTTGATCTATCATAAATGTTGATCTTAGTGATGAATACAGTACCTTGGATACGCCCTCGGAGGGATTGAAGACGGGCAAGTAGCAGGAGAACCAACCAATGTACTTCTTGCATGCGAGGGGGCCAGTGCTGAGGAGCAAAGTGACAGAGCACCTTGCTCCGTGAAGACGTGCTTGATTTGTTTGCTGTGTGATTCCTCTTCAATGTCAGCCCGATAAGTCGGAGCAAAAAATAAAAATCTAGTGAGATGACACCATTGGAGCCAAGGACAGAGTGAGCAAACATCTAGAGCAGAGTAGTCACTTTACACCGCACCGACACGGAACTCAGCGACTCACCGATACGATTCCTAACTCTTCACTAACTGCATGCAGATACATGTCCTAATTGCTTCCTAGCTGGGGATTACTAACGGAGTACTGATATGCTCACTCTTTTCTGACTTTTATTTGCTAAAGGAATTGGTCTTCTGCATGGGGATCCACTGGACTATCGACTGAGATGTTTCTTTCTCCACCCTTGGAAAAGTTCGAAAGACCTTCTTCCGTCTCACATTTTCAGCGCCGAACAAAAAACAAAGAAAATATGATAAATGAAAAACGGCGATTCGACGAGGGAAAGAGCGTACACGACATGGTGACAAAGTATGGTGCGATATTTCCTTTGGCGTGGCCATTGGCGCATGGGCACACTGTCAGCGTGTGGACAAGTCTTCTTTTGGCACTAAGGAAAAGTAAGTTTCTCATTATGGTCACACCAAACGGCAATCCTCAATTGTGTTCAGAGTGGTGGTCGACAACCTTAAAATGTCATCATTCACGACCATTCGCGCGTCTTTTAGGCTTTTGCCCACTCATGTATACCTGCCCGATATAGCAGATGAAGGCACAAGCAACGGTTTCAGTTTTCGTTCATTCGTAGCATGCCCTGTGTGAAAAGTCCCCGCATGGACATGCATAGGTCCCTATCGCATAAAGGAAAACTCCCCCCCCCCTCCTGCAAATTATCTATCGCGGACGCACAAGGTGTGTTGTTACCGTAGTTTCCGGGCAAAGCAAACGACAACCAAAACCGATGCTCAAAAAGCAACAAGTACACGGTATTTTCGTTTTTCAAAGAGAAAGATATAGTACAACTTTTATTTTTGGGTAAAAGTAAAAAAGGGCGACGTGCAAAAATGTTGAGTGCGAGAAAATGCTATGTACTGGAAGAGAAAGTAGAGAAATTTTACTTCTTCGATACACCCATGACCGAGTCAGCCAAAGTGACACCGGTGGGCATGCTCCGCATCTCCATGGCGCCAGCCTCGAGGTACAGGGGCTTCATCGTGCGGCGCTTTATCATCTTGTACAGCTCGGCAAACAGGATGAACAGGATAACATCAATGACGACGAGACCCCACTCGTAGGTCAGGCTGTAGTGCTTGAAGACAGTGGTGTTGAAGCCAGGGATGTAGATCACGGGGAAGACAAGGAAGATACCGACAACAATCGAGAGCCACAACATACGGTTCTCCTTCATGGTCTTGAGGTTTTTGATGGTCCAGCCGGACTCACGGAGGGCACGGCAGTTGATGGCGTGGACAAGGATCAGGAAGGTCAGGCAGGCATAGCCGGTGGCGCGGGCGATAAAGACACCCTTGCAGCCCTCAGACCAGTGAGAGTTGCAGTTGGTGCCGATCAGGGGACCGTCCTGGAAACCAAAGAGAACAATGCAGAAGGAGGCAAAGGTGAGGATGCCCATGACAAGACCGTAAATAAAAGTGTCCATGACAACCTCGAACGAGAAGAGACCTTGCTTGGCGGAGCGTGGGGGCTCGCGCATGTTCGACTCTGATGGAGGCTCGAGACCGAGACCCATGGCAGGGGGAGAAGAAGTGATCATGTTCAAAAAGAGAATCTCGACAGCGCTCATGGGGAACAGGGCGTTGCCGTCCTTGTCCTTGATGGCAAGGCCAATAATCAAGACAACAATCTCGGCAACGTTGGCAGACATCAAGTGCTGGACGAACTTTTGGATATTGGCAAATATGCGGCGACCCTCAGCGACGGCCTGGACGATGGTAGAGAAGTTGTCGTCGGTCAAAACAATATCAGCAGCCTGCTTGGCAACATCGGATCCGGACTGACCCATGGCAATACCGACATCGGCAGCCTTGAGCGAAGGAGAGTCGTTGACACCGTCACCGGTCATAGTGGCAAAGAGATCGCGACGATGGAGGGCGTCAATCATCTTGACCTTGGTGTTGGGAGAGCAACGGGCAACAACACGGGGAAGCTCGGCGAGGCGGTCAACCTCATCATCGGACATGGAATCAAACTGGGCGGCGGTCATGATCAAGAGGTTGTTGTGAACGACGGCGTCCTCGGGAATAATAGCAACCTCCTTGGCAATAGCAGCGGCGGTGGAAGGGTGGTCACCAGTCAACATGTGGACACGGATACCAGCCTCGTAACACTTGAGAACGGCAGGGCGGGACTCGGCACGGGGTGGATCGTAGATACCAACGAGACCAAGGAAGACCATATCAGTTTCGACCTCCTCGCGAACCAAGCCGTGGACCAGATCGACACCGGGGACAACCTTGAACTTGCGGTAAGCAAGGGTCAAGACACGAAGACCCTTCTCAGCAAGAGCGTTCATCTTATCGGTCATAGTCTCCTCAAAGGCATCACGATCGCCACCCTTCTCAGACTGAAGGGAGACCTCCTGACCATCCTTGAGGTAGTAGTTGCAGCAGGGGAAGACACGCTCGGTGGCACCCTTCATGAAGATGAGATGCTCGCTGGCCTTGGAAGCAGTGGCAGGGGTCTTGTAGAGGACAGACATGCGCTTGACAGAGGAGTCGAAGGGGAACTCGGCAATGAGGGAGAAACCCTGAGCAACAAGGTCGGGCTTGGCAAGACCAGCCTTGTGGGCGAGGACCTGGAGAGCAATCTCAGTAGGGTCACCAATGGCAGTCCACTCACCGTGGGACTCGGGGTGCAGGGTACGACGGAGCTCGGACATGTTGCAAAGAGAGGCAACCTGAAGAGTGCGCAGGTAGTGGTCGGGGCCGGAACCCTTGACAACCTGGTTCTCCTGGCCGCTGAGTTCGCCCATCTCCATCTCGCCCTGGTGGAAGATCTCACCCTCAGGGACGAAACCAGTGCCGGAAATACGGTAGAAACCATCGGTAGGGAACCACATGCGGACAGCAACCATCTTGGACTGAGTCAAGGTACCGGTCTTGTCTGAGCAAATGTTGGTGACAGCGCCCAAGGATTCCAAACTAGAGAGACGACGGACAAGGGCCTTGACTTCAGCCATGCGACGGACACCAAAGGCCATGGTAAGGGTGACGACAGCGACGAGACCCTCGGGAATAATAGCAATGGAGACAGAGATGGCATAGATCGCAACTTCGTTCGAGTACTTGAACTTGTGGACGGCAAAGACGATCAGGACGAGGATGAGAGCAGCGAGGAAGACAAAGTATGCCATCTTGTTGAGGCGCTTCTGGAGAGGAGTGGCTTCGTTGGTGTCGACGTTCATGAGAGTGGTGGCAATCTTTCCGATCTGGGTCTTCATTCCGGTGCTGGTAACAATGCCCTTGGCGCGACCCTTGACGACGGTGGTGGAGGAGAAGACCATGTTGAGACGGTCACCGAGGGGCTGCTCGGCGCTCTCAATGTGATCCAAGTTCTTTTGGACGGGGAGAGATTCACCAGTCAAAAGAGCCTCATCGGTCTCGAGGTTGAAGACTTCGAAGAGACGGCAGTCGGCACCGATGACATCACCGTCCTCAAAGATCATGATGTCGCCTGGAACAGCCTGGTTGTTGGGAATGGTGACACGGGTCTCGTCGCGGATGACCTGGGAGGTGGGCGACGACATGTTGCGGAGGGCCTCCATGGTCTGCTCAGCGTTGAACTCTTGCCAGAATCCAATGGCGGCGTTCATGATGATGATGAAGAGAATGACACCACCCTCGGCGAAATCCTTGGTGGCGAAAGCCAAAGCCTGATTGATGGGAAGGAGGGAACCAGATGCAAAAGAGGTCAGGTGGCTGAGCATGAAATCAAATCAATGATGTAACTGTGGAGGAAAGAGTGGAGGAGTTCAAACGGAATATTTTTTTTTCTTTGTGTGACGATGCGCTTAATGACTTACAGTGGCGATCAGGAGAATGACGACGAGAGCATTGGCGATCTGGCGCCAGAGGACCTTGTACCACTTAACACCGCCATTGCCCTCGAGCTCGTTGGCACCGTGGGTCTTGAGACGGTTGGCGGCCTCTTCGGCAGAGAGACCCTCGAGGATAGAGGTGTTGTAGTGCTTTGCGGTCTGGTCAACGGTGAAGGTGTGGAAGGGAGTCTCGGGCTCGAGATCAATGACTTTTTTACCCATATTACGGAGTGAGGATGTGGATGTGGATGTGGTAATAGTGGGAGTTATGTGTGTGTATGTGTGTGTGTGTGAAAGCAAAGTGCTATTATGATCTGTGAGAAAAAAAAAATTGAAAAAAAAAGAGTGTGTACAACAAGCTGCTTTTTTTTAAGTGTAAGTGTGTGTGTGGAAAAGAAAAAAAAGTGGCGGATGAGCGAATGGGGGCGCCTATTTAAGAATGTTGGAATCAGTGGCCAAGTTCAGTAAGCAATGGACCCTCCTCGCATCCATCAATCCAAGCCCTGGACCAGATGGACAACTCAAACGTGCTAGTCTTTACTATCAATCTCACCGAGACGAGAACCAAGGAACAATCGCGGAACAGTATGTCTCTCTTTGCAGGGAGTGGAGACAATAAAGTAAAACAGGAAAGTAAACGAACCCGCTATTTTCTACTGCGTGTGTCTTACCTCTGGTCCTTCTTTTCTTGGATTTGTTCTTTTTTCCTTTTACTCCCTCTTCAAAATGAACTATGACGTTGGCTTCCCTCTCTTAGTGTCCTCCCTTTTCTATTGAGAAACGATGGAAATGGAAGAAAGACCGAGATTTTCGAACTGCGCCCAGGGCTTCCCACACCACACCCTGCCACCAGCAAGTGCGTCAGCTGACTCGATTGGTGTCTCACTTTGAATAAGGTTTTGGATCAAGAGAAAAAACAAATGAAGGATGGGAAGGAGAGAGGGAGGGCTGCTGGACACAAGTTGCCCATGTTGTAACATGCAGCCAAGCTCGCATGTGTTGTGTCCAGAGGGGTGGGTGCTTCATGGTAACTACTCTCTGTAGCTCACAATAGAGAAAGAGTCGACATCTGCGATTCTAGAATGAACACCGTTGTCGATGGCACCATTTCCACACTACCAACAAGACAAAAAAAACACTTTCCCCGCAATACAAACAGCATGTCGCCAGCATCTCTTCCAGCATTAAAGTTACTCCATTGTTCTTGGTTCCTGGGGTCTTTGGTTTCTGGTCGTTCCTTCTAAGTAAGGTACATATCGTTACTGTGCACATACTTTCATTTTTTTTTTTCCACATGAGGGACCTTTTGTAGAATGCCAGTGTTTCGAAAATGTGTTCCTGATATTTTATTATAAAGCTCGGACGCATGGCCGTGAGAGAGTAGAAAAGTCGATCGACCTATCAGCTATGAGATAAAAAGGCTGTCATTCATCAATGCCATACCAGATGGGCCCATCGAAACAATTCAACCGTCTCTTTTCTCTTCTATGTGTTTCTGGGTATGCAGGGGCGAGATCCAACACGTGCATGACTAAAAATGAAGAGATCGACATCCGTTTTTTTTTTTTTTTTGGTGTGAAAGGAATAACATGTAGTCAATCTCGGAGCATTGAATACATTGCGGGGATGCCAGAATTCACTCTCTGTCACTTGAACTGGTCCTCCTTGCCACCTAACGGAAGAGCACGTAAGCTTCTGATTCGGGACCCAGCTTTCCCGTTTCCCGTTGTTGTTACTTATTTCATTTCGTTCATGCATACCACTGATCTACCATTTCTATACCTCGGTAACCGTGCCCATGCGCACTAAACCACATCCCAACAGACTAAGCGAGAACAAACAAACAAAAAATAAGCTTGCTAGATGGACAGACAATTTATTTTTCTGAATAAACAAACATTCGAGAGAGATGCCCATGCACAACATCGCGAAATACTTTATCCCTCCCCCCCCCCCCCATTACATATGGGCGCCTTCCCAGTCTTTGTGGATCTGAGCACCCTTTTTACCTCATCAAGTCGCAGGTGTCGTTGTCTCGCCATTAGGTTGACCTTGAGCATGGAGTATCCAGAAGAAACCAAAAAAAAATCACCTAAACTTTACTTAGTTGCTACACCTGTGTTTGTCGCGTCACGGTGACAATAGATCTTCACTTTTTCGCCTCACTGCGCAACGATAAAACAAAACAAAACAAAAAGGCTAATCGTATGCACTAGACACTCACACTACTTTTGAATCCACAGAGAGTCTCTGATCTCTGTGAAAAGTATTCAGTGAGATGCCGATGGCGGAATACTTTTTTCCCACCTTTCCGGATGGTCAATGCGTTGTCCTCCTGGGACTGGGAAGAAGCTTTAATTTACGTACAGAACTTGTTACTTCGCATTTGGTTCATTACTGGTTGTACGTGCACCTGAGACATCCATAGTGTCATACCTTGTTTTATTTTCGGTCTCGTATTGAGACCTGAAACATTCTTACTTACCACTCTTCTTGATCAATGAGAGGACACCATTGAACGTCGTGGACAGATCGGACCCTTGTCTGGCTCGATCAAGAGAACAGCGAGAAGAACGAACTGCTCAGGGTTCAAATCCAAGATGATGGGCATCGGGGTTGCCAGGACTCTGGTCAGGGGGGTCGCCTTGCAGGCACTTTGCCGTTTTGTGATGTCCAAAAACACAAACAACAACAGCAAAAAACAGTCGTCATCTTTTTGCTTTGCAATCAAGAAGCTATGCCAGCTCCCCTTCAGACTTTTTTATTCTTTTCTTTCAGCCTCCCGTTATCATACGGCCACATGTGCCTTAGGTATGGCTAAATGAACCCTTGTACTCACGCGGGATATATGCTTACTCCCCCCCCCCCTCATTCGCTCCTGATGCCGGGATCTGGTCTTTACATAGTTTGATCTTGCATCGTATATCGCATTGACCAACAGGAGCTTTTCATTAGTACTTCCTGAAATGATGGACAAAAGGTTATCCTGATCTTCAAGCGAGACTTTCCACAGCACAACATCGTGTTACAAGTTTACAAGGTGGGGTTTATTATGTACAATCTTCTCTACGCACAGCGAAGAGGAGTAGGGCTATGGGTCTGGTAGCCCGGAGTTGATCCTGATCGGATATGGCCGAGACGCGATGCGTCGATCGCAACATGGCGTGAGATGGGCGAAGCCTCATATTCCTGAGAGCCAGAAGACGTAGAAGATCCGCTAGACGAAGCGAACGACGAATGGCTACTGTTGTGGTGAAGGTGAGGGTGTTGGTGGACATGATGATGAACATGGTGAAGAGGATGGTGGTGATGTCCTCCGCTGGTCGATCTCTCAGGACTCACGCCACGGCTGACGTTCCTGCTCACATCTCTGCTCGGGTTCCGACTGTTAGTGTCCTCTTCCGACTCGTCATATGTTGGCAGATGGATTCCAGCCAACGTTGCCCTCAGGATGTCCTCTTCCGTCGGTCCCAGCTCGCTCTCGACATCAAACGACACACGAGGCGTGGTAAACGAGGTCAAGTACGACGGCAGCTCGTTCATTGGGTCGTACGCGCCATCGCCTTCCTCGCTCTCTTCCGGCAACCTCTCGTCTTCAAACGCTAGTACCTTCAGATCCAGCTCGTTCTCAACCTTGAACCGCTTCGTACCCTCGGCGCCCAGGATCGTGAACCGCAAGACATGTGTAATCTTCATCAGTCCATTATCGGCCGACGGGTTGCACTGGCTCATCTCGCTCCCCATCTGGGGCATGTCGAAGAGCAGCACCTTGTTCCATGTCACGGACTCGGCGGTCGCCTCGCCGTGCCGGTCCTGGTGTGGCCACCCTTCACTCTTCTGGATCTTGACTAGGCGCATGTCGACACGTTTGCGGCTGTCAGCGCGGTACATGACTCGCTCCCAGAGTCCAACTTGCAGCACACTGACCGAGGTTTTGTTGCTGGGACTGGCGATCATGACCTGCAAAGGCACCTTAGCCGAGTGGGGCACACGGCTTTGGGGCAGGGTGATCTTGTACTTGATCTTGTCCTCGGGGCCGTGGACGATGCGAGTGCCCCGCTGGTAGTGGCGTGAGGATCTTGTTGGTGTGGGGTGTTTTCGTAGGATGGTGACGTGAGTTGTGGTGCTGGAGGAGGTGAAGGTCAAACCGGGCTTGACCAAGGTGGCGGTGAGCCGGTAGGCGACCTTGCCGTGGGTTGTGGTCAAGCTCTCGGGGAGGGTGTCTGGCAGTTCGAGCGAGAATGGGTAGGCATGCTGTCCTGCGGTGAGTTGTGTTGGAGGCTGCTTGTGCTGGTGCGAGATGAGTGGCCAGGTGTGTTCGATGTGCGGCGCCGTCGTGTGACGGGTTGCAGGCGAATAAGCGTTTTCTAAATGATTTGTTATTTTCCCACCGTTAGGAGTAACGCAAACGAGTTAATTTTGCAAGTCCGCTGTGCATTTCTTTTACCCCTGAAAGTATCCCATCGTCCAACAAACATGCATTATTTACCATCGATCCAGGTTACAGATGACCGTCCAGAGAACTCGAGGTGCAGTGTCTTGATCTTGGTGTTCTTTTGCAGGTTCAGGAACAGGGTTCCCTTCAATGTGGCTGTTGTCCCCGTCATCAGCACAATCTCTGGCTCTTCCAGCTCGATCTTGAGTGTCTTGGTTGACGGTGACACCAGTGGATGCTCACTCTGAGTCAAGGAATGTGAAAAGAACGAGAACGGTGAGGGCAAAGTGTGGTGGTTCTGGAATGACCCGTGGCCATTGCGGAGGTGAGTTGGGCGAGGTGTTCTTGGGGGTGAGCTCGAGATGGGTGTAGATGACCCAGAGGTGGGCAGTTGGGTCTGTTGAGGTCCGCTGGTTTCTTCATGATGATGATAAGCTTGGATGGAGTGCGAGAGTGGATGGGGATCAACGACCAGGGGTGTGGTGATGGTACGTGGTGGAGAAGGCGAGTTTGGGCGGCTGATCTCTTCAAAGGGCGGTGGCGCTGGGTGGTGGATGCCATGAAAGCTGTCTTCGTCGTGGAGAATGATGTCTGAGCTGTGTGAGACCATATCGGAGTGGTCGTCTGAGGGCGCAGGGGTCGTGCCCTCGGCAGTCATGGCCGGTGGGAGTTGATCGAGGGAGGTGGAGGAAGAAGAAGCAGAGGGAGATGAAGGGTGCTGTACAGGGGATGAGTGTGTGGATTCAATGCTAGCGGTCTCGAGGTGTTCTTGGTCCTCGTATTCGAGACGATCCACCAAGGGCGAGTGTGTGATTGCCGTCATTGTTGTTTCGATATGATGGACAGTATGCTGTTGGGATGTGAGTGCTGTAGGTATGAGTATCAATTGAGATACCGGCGGATGAGGAGGGTATGAATGCACAAGGATGTGGGAGGAGAACGAAAGATCAGAGATGGAAGTGAAGGAGAAGGAGGAGAAAGGAGAAAGAAGAAAAAAAAAGAGAGAATGTGAGAAATGTGTGAGAAGGAGAGAGAAAGGGAAAATATAAAATAATAAAAATATTGAAAAAGCTTTTGACGAATGGGAGGGAGTCATTGCTTTTATGGTTTTCAAATTTTCGGTACGATTTTTTTTATCGTTTTTGCCAATCGTATCAGTTCGTCCATTTGAGATGCAAAAGGATGCCAATTGGCCCCGCCATGAATGACCCATCGGTGCGCCAGGATCAGAACCATTATGGCTACTGTGGCCACCTATACTCTCATTTTTCTTCGTCGGCACAGAGGCCCTCACCAACGATCTACAGTATCGTTAGGTCTTGATAACCCTCCACATTTGCCGGATAAAGATGTTGGAGATTTCCCCAATTGGTAGACATGTCTTAGAAAAGTAAAGGGCGATGATGATCAAACTAAACGAAAGACTCAACGCCGTTCAAAAAAGGTTAGGAACACAACATATCGTTGTTCTGCTGGTGGAAGAACCAGGATCCGCCCATGGCTTTGGAACTCTAAAGAAAAAAAAAAAAAAAAAGAAACAAGATGCGCTCATGACAAGAGGGAAAAAAAAAGGCGTAGAAAAGGTCTTGTGTGTTTCTCGGAGGTCCATGACCAAACACTCAAGAGGCATGATGTGTGAGAGTGTTGTATGTGTGCGTGTAGGTACTAGTAGCCGGTACGTGTGTATGCACACACACTTTCAACGTTTTATCACGCCACGAAGAAGTGGGTATTTGTCCCTTTTCTTTTCTTTTTTCTTCGGATACCCAAATGCGAGAGTACCATGGATAGGAGACATATGCAAGGCAAATAAACAAACGCATCGTCATTTTGGTGCGCACAGTGCATGCTGTTGTCTTTGTTTCTTTTAACCTTTCCCTCCTTTTTACTTTTCCACCAACAACCCTTTCGTTGTGTAGAAAGTCGATGCTTCCATCTATCCGCTCATGCATCCATGGCACAAGGCAACAATGACGAAGAACAAGAAAGAAGAGAAAAAAAGTATGGGTTTCAATCGCCGAAATGAACTATTTCCACCCTTTTGCTCAAGAGTTGGGGAAAGAGCGAGCAGCCAAGAGGGATGACCGAAAATTGATATTCGTCATTTGTTCTTCTCTTGCATGATCAGGAACCAAGAAACAAAAAAATGACTCTAGGGAGCAAGGAGTCCATTATGCCATGAGTCAAGCCCACGGCGCTTCTTGTTGCTACGAGTACCAGTCATTGTGGACCATGTCGCATTGTATTTCACATGTTGCAGCCAGTATTTCCAGTGTGTGTTTATTTTCCTTTGCTTGGGTCCATTCGTACCATAAGCAGGTCAGGTCTCCCACGGTGAAAAAGGACCTTGTTGGGCTTAGCCTTGCGACCCATGCAGACAAAACGTGGAGACATCGTTCCGCACTCGAGATTGTGATCGAATGAGCGCTCGTGGTCCTGCTGTCTCCACTAACTCCGCATCCGAAATCTCCCTCTGAGACCCACGCGTTGAGCACAAAAAGTGGATCACAAAAAAGTGGGTCTCTAAACAAACAAAACAAAAAGAAAAAGTGGGGTAGCAAACTTCAAAGGTGTGGTGAGCTTCGAAGGACATCCGATGGACTATGGACTATGGAGCATCCAGAAAAACTGGGGTGAGGGGAAAAAAATTGGCCTTGCCAGAATGGGTGTTTGTTTGAACGAAATGTATGTCTCTCTAGACATGCAACAGAGACCTTGACACACTCAGGCCTATCGTTACTTTTCACAGCCGTCCATCACGTCGTAAAATATGACTTTTGTTTTTTTGACTGTCGCTAAGCCATTTGCATACCTGGCACTTTCACTCAAAGAGCCAAAGGATTATCCTTACGAGTGAGCGACCGCAGGTCGATGATGACAAGCAACAATCAAATCACGATGATTTTCTTACCTTCGTGGGAGATCGAGATCTGATACTCTAACCGGCGAATTCGTATCTTCTTGTTAAACTGGAGATCCTCTTTCCTACGCATCCTCTCGCGTCTCGTTTCACTTCTTCATTCCTCCCATCTTTTTTCGCCTTCACGACCGAGTCCAAGATGACCAGTGAGTATCTGCTTGGTATCAATCTACATGTCGTCGACGATACATGAAGCATTCAGCTGACGTCCCGCCGTTGTTTTTTTAGATACCAACAACATCGCTAACATCAACCTCGATCGCCGGTATATGATCCTGGCCCACCGTACCACCAAAGAAGGCCGCGAATAAAAAATGGTCTGGGAGGACGGCAGCGAGCTGTGGGTGCGTAGCTCCCAGTATATCCGTTCAGATCTTATCCACTCCTACAACAGCAGACTGGGCACGGCTGGCAAGGACCCAACCGGCAAGCAGGAAATGGCACCCTCGCCATGAAAGTAAATTGTTCCGCCTTTTTTATGTTCTTCTCAGCGGCTATCCTACGTGCCTTCACTCATCCACGGTAACTCACTCTATTAGCTAAGAATGGGATAGCGCGAGCACGCGTGCGGGAAAGGAAGCGGCGCGAGAAGGAGAGACAAGTTCAAGATACGCACGAACAGACGGGCTCCAGCTTTCACCGTAACGCCATCAGGCCCACCCAGGAGCAGTCTGGCACCAGCATCTACTACAGCATTGCCAAAGGCATCACACCCATCGAGAAACTCGACTCCAACACCAAATGCAACACTGCGAAGGCCCGCGCCGCGAAGAAGGCCACCAAGGCCATCGCATAAGAGCTCTGGTCAAACGGCACTCTCTTTTTTTTGTAACATCTCATTTGAAAAAATTATGTAAAACCATCAGTGCACATGATTTATTTCGAATGCCCGCACCAGATTACTCATCTCATTCAGGTTCCATCTTTCATCAACTTGTGCATTGAAGCCATCAGGTCTTAAGAGATGCATGCAACTGGGTCTAACTGAGCGAAGCACCATTTTTTTTTTTTTTTTTTTTTTTTTTGCCACCAATTAGAAACTTGCTTTCTTTCCTTTGTCTTCCAAATACGCTTTTTTCACTCCTTTTAGGTTTTTTGGCCATACACTTCGCAACAAAACATCCCCCATCAACAACTACAACGAACAGCAACGATATGATAAGGGTACCGCAAGTCCTGGCATATGTATCTATCGCGCCTGGTGTCAGCCGTAACGACATGGCCAAACTCATCTCACTCCTTACCCCGCAACCATCCAGGCCGAGGGAGAAACACGGTGACTGTTGTTTCAAGCTTTGCATCGACAACATTCAAGCTGCGGTGAACGTACGTTCATAGCGTTGCTTTCTTGCATTCTCCCATTCTCAACACACTATCTCTTCTGAATGTTGACAAACGGTTCCTTTCTTTTATTTTCTGTCACTGTACAGAGATACGACAAAGTACTATAGCTGCAGAGCATGTGCAGTTCCAGCAGACAAGTTCAAGCAAATCTCCATAGATCACTTTGTACCCGTCACTTCGTCCTGAACCTATCTGGTAAGCTCTTCACAAGGTAAAAACAAGGAGCGGCATCGCCAAGGGTATATTCAGCTGATGTCGGCTTAGGAGGAGGAAGACCTCTTATCAAGAAACGGAAGAGTATCTTTGAGGGGTCGAGCCAGGCTCCAGCCGCAAGAACAAGTCATCACGCATTCAACCTCTCCGTCGAGAACAGCAAGCATGAGCTAGTTATGGAAAAGCAAATAAAACAAAATAGAATGATCTCTCAATATTGTGTGAGAAAAAGGCGCAGGTCCATTAAGACTGACGAAAACTGAGGAAACAAATGACCACTCGTTTGCGCTTCTCAAAGAGTCAAAGCCATGGTGGATGTCGGATTTGCCTCCCGCCCAGGGCTGCAATCTCCGCTTACGAGGAGTAACGTCAGAAGCAAGGGTTGCTTCTGAAAATCGCTGCTCTTGTAATTCTATTCGACGAAACCGTGAACGCATTTTTACCTCCCATTCTCATAACAGGACCCATCAAGATAACATCACTCGCATCGCTTTTCGGCAAACAAACGACACAAAGACATGTTCTGGTGTTTTGATCTGTGATAGAGGGTAGCACATGTCATCGCCGGCAAGGACTGTGCCAACAAGTGAAAGAAAGGAAGGCAAAGTAAGGAGCATTTATGTTCACTGTTTGGTTTTAAGAGTAAAAAAGAGATAAAATAGGTCAATTGTGAATATTCATCACTACCATTCTCAAGTCCAGTCACAAGAGTTCAATCATATATCCTTACAAGAGTGTGGTGGATGATAGGGTGTGGTGATCAGGCGAGGGCTCTGTGCGGGAGATTGTTCGTGTAGCTCTTGACAGGGAGACTTGCGACGGTGCTTGATAGTGAGATGGATCTCGCGAGGGAAATTCTTGAAGCGGTTCGTGCGAATTGAGAGGGTACAAGGAGGGACAGAAGATGGAAGGTTACTGTGTAAGGATCAAACTTGTTGGGGAGGCATGGACCTTATTAGTGTATTTCTGCGTGGGAACGCAAGTGCAATTTCTCACGCATGATCAATTGTACCAATGAGTCGACCTTTCACTCACTGAGTACAAGAAGAAAGGCAACAGGGAACACACTTGCCCAGGAAAAGTGAAAAAGTGGGCTCAGTTCCCACAAGAATGAGATGGAGTGTGTTCAGGTCCCCCGGAGCATCATTATTTCGTGGCCATTCCAGACTTGTTCGCGGCTCTCGATCTTGATAATTCAACAACAACAGCAACAACAACGACCTAAGAAAGCAGTATCGTCAAATTTATTTCTTCAAGGTACCGATGATATGAGGCATAACCGCATAGTCAGTCTGATCTGAAGGTGGTGCGAGATCGACTTCCTGCCAAACTCCTGCAGTCCTGAGGCTTTTTTCGGTGTTGCGGCAGATGCGGCATGAGCCCATCATAAAGGACCAGGGGATGCTGCAGAGACCTAAGAGCAACAAGCACATTAGTTACCATGAATCGAAGGCCTATGACGAGCAAGCAGGACCAATACTTACGTTGATAGAAGCGCAACAGTGGGCCGCCACGTGAGACCTTGACATGCTCGTACACAAACCAGTGACCACCTGGCTTGAGGAGCTTGTATAGCAGCTGGATGTTCTTCTCGGGCTCAGGGATACTACACATGCACATAATGCCAACAATGCAGTCGATGCTGCCAGGTTCGATCTTGCCGTTCCAGGCAGACGGGTCATGAACGAATTCGATGCCCACTGGAACAACTTGGTAAATGTCCTGCAGACCGACCTCCTGGACACGCTTCTGCAGCGCCTTGGCCGAGATGGGATTTGGCTCAACGCCATAGACCTTTGTGATACCACTGCTAGCGTTCTTCCTTTTGCGAAGGCCGCCTGTAGCATCTACGCTGCTAAAACGGGCTAAGACGTCTGCCCACATACCGCTTCCTGCGCCAACCTCAAGCACGGTTCCATAGATGGGTGTGCTTATGACCTCGTCCTGGATGTAGCCACCTTTGACGCGGCCCTCCAGGAGGGCAATGACACGTTCCTCGCTGACAGCTTTAACGTTCGGACCGATAGTCGCCCAAAGTGTGCCAAAGAGAGCTTCACCAAAGCCTGAAGGGGAGAATAGCGTGCCATAATCCTTGGCAGCGACGAGCGCTCGGATGGTAGCAGGGACATGCGAGAGCGAAAGCCACATGAAGAACCATGGCTCTGCGAGAGTTTCAAAGAGACTCATGATAAATATTAGGTGTTGAACAATCAGAGGGGAGAGAAGCGGAGGGTGTCGATTTTTATCGCGGAGGAAAGGGAGGGAAAGGGCAAAAGATGTGAGCCATTCATATAGACCTTTTATATTCGTCACGCTCTGCCTTTGTTTCTGCTGCGCGTTCACTGCTGCTGCGCACTGCCTTGGCCTCAACCCCTTTTCCAAAGAAGATAATTGGCTAAATTGAAATCCAAGCATGCAGCACAAGCAAAAAGCGTCAAAAAACATGCTTTCCAGGTGCTTTTTCCACAAAAAAAATTAGCCAGTAGGAGCCATCCAGCTCTTTTGAAAAGCAACAGCTTTCTTATAAAGGAGGGTGGCTAATTCGCTCATGCAGTTTTGCTGACGTCGCTTTTCACTGGCAAAAATTTGCATGAATTCGAACCATGAAAAATGGAGGGCCCACAGACTGCAGGTGCGGCAGCGTGTGAAGAGAGAAAGCGAGGTTGGGGACAGGAGCTTGAGGTTGATTCAATGGTTCTCTTATAATCATTTAAGCTCCTCCGACTCTTACATTTTTATTTTGGTGGCGTTGTTCAAGAGGAGGAGACACGAATTTAGAAGCTCGTCCAACTTTCATCCTCGATCTGATTTTTGATCGGCGTCATCCACATCGCGTTCTCAAAAAACAAACTTCATGGCATGATGGATGCGACTTGGAAAAAGTGATTATGTGTTAGAAACCAATGTCTCATTCGATGTTTTGCATGCATCGAGCAAGCGTTGCATTAATCCAAAGAAGGGCACATGAACAAGTTAGGATGAAAACCAAAAAAATCGAGCGAGCTCCAAACTTCATCTTCGCCTTGACTTTGATCTGCAATACTTACGTTGCACTCATAAAAACGATCTACACGGAGCGATGCAAACAAACAGGTAAAGTAATTACTCATTAGTATTCAGGGTCTGATATGACATCTTCCAGCGTTGCATTGACCTAAGGGTATGTCAGTTTTGGCGGCGATATTCTATTGCAAGAATTTAAACAGCCCCAAGCCTCATGCGGATTATGACCAGCGCCCCATGTCGCGCACACAAATGTTGCTTTGATAATGCAGAAAGGATAATAAAGACACGGAAATAAAGCTGCAAATGGGATCACTGGAGATCATCCAGTGCATTTTTTTGCATGCGTATTTTTTTGTTTTGTTACTTTGTCCTTGACGGAGGCGTGTTTTATTTTCTTTTGAGAGGACTAGGACATTCCCTTGCACACGACCCCCACGCATCGGAACAGCCGCGGAAGCACCCATTGGATATGCGGCACTCCCACTCACATTTGGAGTCACCGTTGCATCCGCTGTTGCACGACTGATACGCCGAGTCGGTGGCGCGGCAGTTGGCGTCACATTTGTCCTTAGTCGCACTACAGACCAGGCGGCAAGCATACCAGATGTCTTGCTTCGATCCACCACCAGTTGACTGTGGAGGAGGAGGAGGAGGGTTGGTCACAGGGGTAGGAACCACTGGCACGGTCACGGGGGTAGGGACCACTGACATAGTCACAGGGGTTTGGGCTGCTGGTTTAGAGGGAACTGGACCGCTCGTCGAAGAGGTAACGGTGGAAGCATCTCGGGTCTTGTTGCTGTCGCCAGGATCGTTCTTGTTGCTATTGGGTTTCCAGACCGTGGCACCAAGGACGCCAAAAATGATGGCCAGGGCAATGATGTTGAAGATCCAAAAGGCCTTTTTCTTCGGGTTGCGCAGATCTTGGATAAGCGTGCTTCCGCCAGCTGCAGCGCTCATCTTGTACTTTTCATTGCTCATGTCGATCGGTGTGGCGTCCACAAAGGTGACGTTCTCGTATTGCGGCTGTTGTTGTTGAGTGTTGGCCGATGGAGGAACAGGGTAAGGAACCGAAGATGGAGAAGGAGCAAGAGTAGGAGGAGCGACATAAGGGAGTGGGACGGTGGATGGTTGTGGAGGCGCCGAGGGCCGAGTGGTTGGCAAGGGAATAAAGTCCAGCTGGACTTGGCCAAGCTGTGGATTTGGATTCGGCGAGTCGTATTGGAGGGTGGCAGTATGAGGTGAGTTTGTGGTGGCGGAGGAGGAGGAGGAGTCGAGGTGTTGGTAATCGGATGATGGTGAGCTTATGGAGTGTTGCTGAGAGTACTCTGGCTGTGCTTGGACCATGGGATCTGGTGCTGTATGCGGCGAATGTGGCGAACCATGTGCATAGTTGTAGGAATCATTATTGTTCGTGGAAGGAGGCGTGATCATGATGAAGGCGGTATCTGGGGAGCGAGGGCAGAAGGAGCGGGGTGGTGAGGACGAAGAAAAGAAAGGAAAAAAAGTGCGAAATGTTCTGAATTTATGAAAACAACATGATAAACAAAGAAGATGCTCAGCGAAAAGAGCCAAAATTTCACTCCGACTCAGCTAATTGAGAAAGAAAAGCCAAGAGAACGAGGCAAACAAGGTAAGGTTTGCGGGCATCGTTTGCATGCATGTGTACCCGGGATAGAAGAGTGGGCTGTTGGGCGTATCGACGGCAGTGCACCCATTTGGAGAGTGCACTGCCACTTCACTCCGCAAAGGAGAGGATGGATAACCACGAACCTGGTTTGATCATAGCGTCATGGCGTCATGGCTGGCTCTGGTTGTCAGGTTGTCAATGCATCTCGGCTTTGCTGTTTGTTCATTTTATTGGTGGCGCATTCTTTATTTTCACATATCACGCCAGACGTATCAATGGCCACACAAGACAGAGATCAGGAAAGATAGACGTGGATCTCAATGAGATCACTCGTAGGGTCTGCATCACCGTTTACTTGTCGCGTGACTTTGATGATGCCCACACCGAATAGAAACTTGTCGATGGGAAGCTCTACACAGTCAGCCTCTTCCTCCTAACCACATCCTACCGGCAGCACTCCCTCACTCCATAGTATTTATGGCTCGATGTTGGTCTCCTCGCGAGCTGGCGACTAGTTCACGTGGATTAACGGGAGAAACAAACGAGATCGTCCCAAGCCATCTTCTCCCAAAAGACTTTGGCGATGAAAGCAGAGACAACGGTGGTACACACTTACTCTGAGAAACTGGCATGCTCTGCCGTCTCTGCTTCCACATGTAGAGTTTTAAATGCTAGGCCACAACTCCGCCGGGATAGTGGTGGAGCTGAAACTGACCGCAGCCCCGAAGGGGCCCTGCAGCTACCTGCCATCCATCATAAGTTCATGTGACGATAGGTTTTGAATGTATGATACAGTTCCCAACAAAGTACGGAGATCGCGCAAGAGCAGAGCAGATACCCTCAATCAGTTCCCTCGAGCTGGCCACGACCTCGTTGAATGTACACCACAGGTCCCAACAGTGTACAGAAGTCGCGCTGGAGCGGGATCGATGCCCTCGATCAATTCCCTCTAGCTGGCCGGACCGCCTCTTGCGTTATTCCTTCGATCCCCTTTCCCCCTAGTCAAAGATACATAGGACCAAATACCGCCACTTGGCAAGAGCGAGAGTTACTCGTAATTGAGTGTCCTTCGCTCTTGTGATGTCAAGGTTGGCAGTTCATGGCTTTTGTCAATTGAATGGTGTGTGATGGAAGAAAGCAATGAAAGAGAGAAATCTCTTTGGTGATGATATATGAGCCTTCTCATTTGATTTTCATTCCTGCATCCCGGCCATTCTTCGAGGAGGCTCCAGAACATGCGTGACATCGATCTGTCTGTAGGTTTTAGTGGGGAGAGGAAATCTGAACAAAAAAAAAAAAAAAAAACGAGCAAGCTCTTGGATCCCCTTTGTTGTGGCACATTTTGACAAAAAAATATTATACAATTTATTATGTGGAGGAAATGCTGGGAATGCAAAAGTTATATAGATAATGTAATTGGGGACAGATCCAAGTATTTACTTGGCGCCCTTGACCTCAAGGACAGAGTCGGCGTTGAGGGTTCCGGCCTGCATGGTGTAAGTGCGCATGCGGGTCCATCTCGGTGTTGGCGTCGGTACCACCAGACAAAGGCTTCATGGTGCGGCGCTTGACCATCTTGTACAGCTCGGCAAAGAGAATGAACAGGATCACATCCACAACGACCAAACCCCACTCGTACGACATCTTGGAGTGCTTGAAAACGTGTGTTGAGGCCAGGATGTAGATGACAGGGAAAGCCAGGAGGATCCGATGATGATGCTGAGCCAGAGAGTGTTGTTGGTCTTGAGGGTCTTGAGGTTCTTGATGGTCCAGCCAGGCTCACGGAGGGCACGGCAGTTGATGGCGTGGACAAGGATCAGGAAGGTCATGCAGGCATAGCCGGTGGCGCGGGCGATAAAAGACACCGTCACAGGGCTGGGACCATGCAGTGTTGCAGTTATCACCCTCCAAGGGACCGGACTGGAAGCCAAAGAGAACAATACAGAAGGAGGCCAAGGATAAGATACCCATGGCAAAACCGTAAACGAAGGTATCCATGACGACCTCGAACGAGAAGATTCCCTGCTTGGCCGAACGAGGAGGCTCACGCATGCTGGTCTCACTGGGAAGCTCAAGACCAAGTCCCATGGCGGGAGGTGCGGAGGTAATCATGTTCAGCAAAAGAATCTCGACGGCACTCATAGGGAACAGGGCATGGCCGTTCTTGTCCTTGATGGCAAGACCGACAACCAGAATAACAATCTCGGCAACGTTGGCAGACATCAAGTGTTGGACGAACTTTTGGATGTTGGCAAACATGCGGCGACCCTCAGCGACGGCCTGGACAATGGTAGAGAAGTTGTCGTCGGTCAAAACAATATCGGCAGCTTGCTTGGCAACATCGGATCCGGACTGACCCATGGCAATACCGACATCGGCAGCCTTGAGCGAAGGAGAGTCGTTGACACCGTCACCAGTCATGGTGGCAAACATCTTGCGGCGATGGAGAGCGGCAATCATCTTGACCTTGGTATCAGGAGAGCAGCGGGCAACAACACGGGGAAGCTCAACCAAACGATCAACATCTTCATCAGACATGGAATCGAACTGGGCGGCGGTCATGATCAGGGGGTTGTTGTGAACAGGGACATCTTCAGGGATAATGGCAACCTCCTTGGCAATAGCAGCGGCGGTGGAAGGGTGGTCACCAGTCAACATGTGGACACGGATACCAGCTTCGTAACACTTGAGAACGGCAGGGCGGGACTCGGCACGGGGTGGATCGTAGATACCAACGAGACCAAGGAAGACCATATCAGTTTCGACCTCCTCGCGAACCAAGCCGTGGATCAAATCGACACCGGGGACAACCTCGAACTTGCGGTAAGCAAGGGTCAAGACACGAAGACCCTTCTCAGCAAGAGCGTTCATCTTATCGGTCATAGTCTCCTCAAAGGCATCACGATCGCCACCCTTCTCAGACTGAAGGGAGACCTCCTGACCATCCTTGAGGTAGTAGTTGCAGCAGGGGAAGACACGCTCGGTGGCACCTTTCATGAAGATGAGATGCTCGCTGGCCTTGGAAGCAGTGGCAGGGGTCTTGTAGAGGACAGACATGCGCTTGACAGAGGAATCGAAGGGGAACTCGGCAATGAGGGAGAAACCCTGAGCAACAAGGTCGGGCTTGGCAAGACCAGCCTTATAGGAGAGGACCTGAAGAGCAATCTCAGTAGGGTCACCAATGGCAGTCCACTCACCGTGGGACTCGGGGTGCAGGGTACGACGGAGTTCGGACATGTTGCAAAGAGAGGCAACCTGGAGAGTGCGCAGGTAGTGGTCGGGGCCGGAACCCTTGGCAACCTGGTTCTCTTGGCCGCTGAGTTCGCTCATCTCCATCTCGCCCTGGTGGAAGATCTCACCCTCAGGGACGAAACCAGTGCCGGAAATACGGTAGAAACCATCGGTAGGGAACCACATGCGGACTGCAACCATCTTGGACTGAGTCAAGGTACCGGTCTTGTCTGAGCAAATATTGGTGACAGCACCCAAGGATTCCAAACTAGAGAGACGACGGACAATGGCCTTGAAGGCGGCCATGCGACGAACACCGAAAGCCATGGTAAGAGTGACGACAGCGACGAGACCCTCGGGAATAATAGCAATGGAGACAGAGATGGCATAGATGGCAACTTCGTTCGAGTACTGGAACTTGTGGACACCGAACACGATGAGGACGAGGAACAGAGCAGCAACGAAGACGCACCATGCGAGCTTGTTGAGGCGTTTCTGGAGAGGAGTGGCCTCGTGGGTATCGGCCTGGAGGAGCGAGGTGGCAATCTTTCCGATCTGGGTCTTCATTCCGGTGCTGGTAACAATGCCCTTGGCGCGACCCTTGACGACGGTGGTGGAGGAGAAGACCATGTTGAGACGGTCACCGAGAGGCTGCTCGGTGCTCTCAATGTAATCCAAGTTCTTTTGGACGGGGAGAGACTCGCCAGTCAGGAGAGCCTCATCGGTCTCGAGGTTGAAGACCTCGAAGAGACGGCAGTCGGCACCAATGACATCACCGTCCTCAAAGATCATGATGTCGCCGGGAACAACCTGGTTGTTGGGGACGGTGACACGGGTCTCGTCGCGGATAATCTGGGCGGTGGGTGACGACATGTTGCGCAGAGCCTCCATAGTTTGCTCAGCGCTGAACTCTTGCCAGAAGCCGATGGCGGCGTTCATGACGATAATGAAAACGATCACTCCACCCTCGGCATGGTCACCGGTGATGAAGGACAAAGTCTAATTGGGGGAGAAGTAAGAAATGGTTGTATAAGTTTGCATGTTGTTGAGCCTGCCTGCATGTCTTCCAAGGGAAGATCTGGATAGCAGTCAACGAAAATGGGTACTTACAGCTGCGACTAAGAGAACACAGACGAGAACGTTGGCGAACTGGCGCCAGAGGACCTTGTACCATTTGATGCCTCCGTTACCCTCGAGCTCGTTGGCGCCGTAGGTTTGGAGTCTTTGAGTAGCCTCTTGGGAGGAGAGACCTTCGAGAACGGAGGTGTTGTAGTGCTTTGCGACCTGATCGACAGTGAGGGTGTGGAAGGGAGTCTCGGGCTCGAGATTGACGGTAGTTTTACCCATACCCCAGGACAAGAGGAAGATGAAGAAAAGGTTGGTGAGGAGAGAGGAGGATGAGAGGGAGGAGGGATACTCTTTTTCACAAAGCGTTCGAGTGTGGATGAGTATGGGAGCACAAAGGCTAGAGCAAGAGAGAGGAGGCAAAGGAAGGAAAGTGGTGAGGCGAAGAAGGAAGATAAAAAGATCGGGGAGCGGGGCCGAGGTGAGGCGTATTTAAGTGTGTATGTGTGCTGACAAGTCCCTCTCCGATTGAGTAGTGATGGCGAGGATGATTGAGTTGAATTGGAATGTTCAACGAGATGTCAAGATGCAAGTCGAAATGAGAGAACCGCAAGGAAAGGGACAGGGGGAAAGTCCGTTAGTATGATTTTGAGTGCAGCCCTCTATGTCTGTCTGCTCTCTGCTGGCTGTCGTTTGTGTGCGAATGAAGTAATACAAACGCAAAAAATATTTTATTTTCTGTTTGTATTGCAAAGAGTACTGTGTACTTTTGGTGTACTCTCGCCCTCCCCCACCGCTGGTGTTTTTTTGAACTTCAGTTCCCTAGTCTATCTGCTACTTTTGCACCCTCAGCGCGGATCTTCGTGTGCGAATGCGCGGTCGATTAACATGGATCCTCAATGACTATGCCATCCCGCCCTCTTCTCTTTGTTCAGCAACCAGATCCAAGATTGGGCAAATTGTCCTGGGGTTTTCTGGGCTTCTGTTGTCGATCGCAACTGTTCAAGGCAAAAAAGCATCCGTTTCGGATGAATTAGAGAGTCTATTCAACATTGATGGGATAGATGGCGATGGGAATGGCCACTGGATCCCTTATCATCGTCTCTCTTTCTCTCCTCTGGAAAAACAAACCACGACTGACGGTGCCAATGCAACTGTCATTGCCATTGTCATTGAAGTTGTCTGTGCAGGAAGGGAAGGTGTTCCCCAATGGGCAGGAACGATGGATGCCTCGTGGCTCCTTCTGTCTCACACCACCCTCTTTCTTCCCTCCTCTCCCCCCACGCTCTCTGCAAAGCTGGCTCGAGCTTGCTGTCTCTGTTTCTCAAACACTCAAGTAGATATGCAAGATGTATGAACTGGGGTTGTAACAATAGGACACGATGCGATAGATGTGATATGTTAATAGCAGGGAGTATGAAAAAAAAATGTTCAAAGTGCAGGATTCTAGATGGACCACAGAACCATCGCAGCTGAAGAGGTCGGGAATAAAGTTCACGCGGGTTGGATGAGGGGCCATGGGCGGCGATGAGAGAGAGAGAGTGTGTGTGTGTGAGTGAGTGAGTGAGTGAGTGAGTGAGTGAGAGAACACAAAGGATGATCGTTGGATCTATGTCGGAAGGAAGGTCGGATCCCTGTGGACACACACACACACACACACACACACACACATACACACACAGAAACACACACACACACACACAGGTTCGACTTTTGAACCAAAGAGCAGTTTGGCATGAACAAGTCGTAGTACTTTCCGAGCACACAGACAACAGACAATGGAAGGGTAAAGGGGCGGGCTACATACATACAGGGACAACATGGACGAGTGAAAAAGAGAGTGGAAAAAGGGAGAAACAAAAAAGCACAAACCATAAAAACACCGACAACCCTTCTGGAAAATACAAACAACCTCAATCTCTCTACTCGCTTCTGGTCCAATGGGTTGTGTTTTTATTTTCCTGTTTGTGTAAAGAAAAGAGAAAAAACCTTTTCTTCATATATTCGAGAACATCGCACCTCCATTTCAAACACAACTGGTTCATCCGATAACACACAGGACTTATCCACATTCATATGTTTGTCATTTGCTCCGAGTCCGTCATTGTCGATGTGCCATGGTTTGGTTCAAAGGAAAGCGACATACCCTTAGGGTGATATAAAAAAATTAGAAGAGTCAATCGCAATGGTTTTGTCTGCCAACACTAAACGCAGTTCCAAGTATCCCTGGTTACCAATTGTCCTTGTGAGATATGTCTGCCATCATAGCCATGGAAGCCCATCGAATGATGGAAAAGTAAAAAAGATGATGCGGACCCATCGCAGATTCAATTCCTTGTTCTGCTTTAATAGACTCATGAAACGAAAGACAACAAGACACAAAAAAACAGAAAGAAAGAATAACAATAAAAATAAAAACCACAATGGATTTAGGATACGTTGCCCAGGTTCTCAAAAGCACTTGCATCGAGGTTATATTTTGAAAGGATCCTTGCTCTTGTTGCCTTCTCCCGCGAAGCACAAGGCCCCAACTGTGTTATGTGCGGCGACATCCCTCAATCTCATCTACTGACTTCAAGTACGGCATAGGTACTATGCTGAAACCAAGTTCGCACTACCATGACTCAACAAAAGCAAGAACAATACCCGAGGTATACACATCAATGTGATCCAATCCGACCATTGTCCAGGCCCAACAAACCCAATACTTGCAAGTTTCTGCTCTGATATTGGCGGTACCATTACTAGTATGATGATTGAGGAGTGGCGAGAAGATGACAAAGAAAGAAGGAAAAATGATGGAGAAGCAAAAAATGACCTCTGGAGCCCAGATATATATAAGGATCCTCCATTCCTAACAGATCATTCTTGCAGTGGCACTTTCCTGCTTCAGAGTGAGGCTTTTTTTCTTTCACACGATGGCTTTTTAATCCCTCACCCGCATTAATTTTTTTTCTCTTGGCCCTTTGTGGCCATAACCACCCGAGTCCTCTTCTCCTCCCCCATCTCATATTCTCTCATATCTCTGGTCTTCCTCTCCCCCCCTTTGCTGTGGGTTGTTCAGGCAAGTATTGCGTATGTCTCTCTTTCTCTCTTTCTTTTCCTCTCCTGTTGCGCTATTTTTTCCTCTTGTTTTTCACAGAAAGCGACGCAATTTGAGCACAGAGTTCAAACTTTATTTAAGGATTGAATTGACCAAAACGGGAGACAATAAGCCCGCAATTCGGTTACGACCCTTTTATGGTTAGCGCTTTGTTTTAGAGCATTTTCATCAGCGCCCTCACCGTGTTAGACATGCGATCAGAGAGTGTACCATGACACGACACTGGCAGTAGCTGAGACGCAAAGCCACTGGAGATACACAACCAAACCTAGTTTGCAAGTACATAAGCAGATCCACATCACACAAATCCAACCTATACACTTGATCTATGGACTAAGAACGAACCCAGCAATCATGGGGAAGGGTGTACTAAAGTGCGGATAGAAATGGACATATGACGAGTGCGTGTGTGCACTTTTGGCCCTTTTTTTACATTATGACGGACCCAACAAGGAATAAGCGTGGATACTCTGCTCTCGGTAAAAATAATTTTTTGTTCCAGTTCAACTTCCACTTCCATAGCAGAGTGACAGTCCAATGGTCCCACTTTTTTTGGACTTGGCTCATTTTAAAAAGCATGGACAACGGATGTTCCGATCTCTTTTTTGACTTTTGTTTTTTCACATCGATCCCTCGGTATACAAAAAAAAACCATTTTTTCTCAAGGAATCTTTGGAAAAGTTAACAAGGTTTCACTCTAGGGAGATGGATTCTCAGCCAATCATTCATAGCACGAGACTGGACAGACGCTCGCTTTGTACCCTTTTGATGTGCACATCGCTGGGTCCGTTTGACCGCACTTGTGTATTTCAGAGCCCTACCCCCTCTCGCTCCCTCTATCTCCAACGTGCTTTGTGCTTTGTGCTTTGTATTGTGACGAATTGGGCTGGGCTTGATGTTGATGGCAAAACAGATACCCGCTCTGACCTGGGCGTGTGGCAGCACCCGACTTACGTTGGTGTAACCTGTTCTTGGACCAATACCTGCCCGGCCTCGCACCAGGTGTTGTCGCCGTTGGCTCCTATAGTACCCTAGTCATCCCAGGGCTAACCCGAGGGAAGACCAAAACAAGGCAACCATGAAAAAAAAAAAACAATGCCCTGTGCTGCATGCAGCGTGCGCTGTGCGGGCAAAGCAACAACAGCAACCTGTTATTTTTTGTTGGCCCATCGACCACACGTGGATGCCTCCGCAGGCAAAGAAGTAACTGAGTCGCTGTGTTCATACTTCTAGTTCATATGTAGTTTCATAGACCACACATGGAGATGGACAACTGGACAGCTCTGGTCAACTGGACAGGGGACCCTCAGTCCTTCATCTCCGCATTCCTTCGTCTTTTTCTTTTTTTGTGCAACATTTCCCGGGTAATGTACAGCTTTTCCCAACTATGCACTTGGTAGACCAAGTACTAAGTAAGGCGTGGTTGGTTATGAACTCACTGCGTGAGAGTTCGTTCAGTGGCGACGCAAACATCCGTGTCCATGTCCTATCGAACCTCTCGGGGTGCTGGCTCAGCTCTCGCGCAATCTCAACCATCAGTAGGTCGTCCGGCGAGGGCTGGAGGAGCAGCATCGTGAGCGACTCGAGCACGCGTGCCAGGGTCATGGCGGGACTCCAACAAAGGTTGTCGAGGCTGTCGAGGCAGTTGCGGCCGCGGTCGTCGATCCCCGGGTGGTAGATCTGCACCAGGAACGCGACCCTGGGCGGGCGGGAGGGGTAGTCGCGGGGGGAAGCGAATCGAGAGCGGAAATAGGCCGCCTTCATAGAGCGAGCCTTCAGGCTATGGATGAGAGCGGCCAGACGAAGAGGTTGTCAGGGACAGGGGCGGCGGAGAAGTAAAGGGGATTGGCGCACCTGCATGTCCCGTAGTTCCTTGAGAAGTCGTTTTGTTGCCATTGTTGCTGACGAATGCGATGCTCGTGCAGGTTAATGCTATGTCAGGACAATACAGGACATGGAACCCAAAAATGACACCAAGGAGGGAAAATATGTCACGTGCAAAATGGCCCGTGTGGTCTCTGGTGGGCCCTTGTGTCCTTGTGCCACGACATTTTCTTCCATGCTTTTTAATGCATTCCTGAGTTTTTTTCGACTTTCTTGTTTCCAAACACCATTTCACTATATTTGGCGTCAGTCTCACAGACAGCTACAAACCAGACAAGCGAGCAGAGAGTACACCCTCCAAACGAGAAGAAAAAAGGGCCAACATCAAGACAATCTCCTTTTCCTGCAGGAAACAAGGCATAAACTTTAATAATCGAATATGGATCCTGTGCCCGATATTGACAATGTCGACACCGGCTTGCATCCTGGAGACAGTGGATCAACCGACCACCTGCCCAGGTTGCATCTGATTGACGAGGAGAAAAAGTTTAGGTAAGGCTTCGCTTGCCAGTGCTGTCTAATGGAACTTGAACCGAAATGCATTGAAATGCATCTACCACCTGGCCAAAAAAAAAACCGGGTCGTTTTCGAGGTTGCAACTGAGCCCGCCTTATGACACAGCTGTTTCCTAATGCACCACCACGTATGGTTTTGCTCGATTCTTGTAGCGATCAACTATCCACATTCATCAGTCAGAAATGGGGCCTCAAGGACGCTGGCTTCAATTACAACCTAGCGGCTGTCTTTGGAAGTCAGAGCACAGGCAAAAGTAAGGTTCATGCAAGCACAAGCTAATTTGTTTATCCCTACATGACGCTGCGTCATCATGTCGCTCAGTACACAAAAGACGTTGATTCTGACTTTGTGCATGCAAACTCGTGGATTTTTTTTTAGGCACGCTACTTAACAGACTATTTGGAACCAACTTTGACGTCATGTCCGAGAGTGCCAGGATGCAGACCACTAAAGGGATCTGGATCAGCAAAGGACGCGGCATGAAGGTGCTCATCATGGACGTCGAGGGCACAGACGGGCGGGAGCGTGGCGAAGACCAGGACTTTGAGCGCAAGAGTGCTTTGTTCTCAGTAGCAACATCGGAAGTGCTTATTGTCAACATGTGGGAACACCAGGTCGGACTCTACAACGGCGCCAATATGGGACTCCTCAAGACAGTCTTTGAAGTCAACCTACAGCTCTTTGGAAGCCATCGAGGGTAAGCGAGGACAAGATAGAACAGCAAAAAGTAAGAGTTAAAATGTTAACCTCTAACGTCACTCTTACACACATTTTTTTTTATGGATACAGCAAGGAAAAGACACTACTGCTCTTCGTCATCCGAGACCACGTTGGATCGACCCCACTCGCCAACTTGTCCAGCACTCTGCGCGCAGATCTGGATCGTATATGGCACGGTCTCTCTAAGCCCGAGGGACTCGAGGACTGCAAGATTACCGACTACTTTGACTTTATGTTCACCACCCTCCCGCACAAGCTGCTGCAACCAGAGCAATTCGAGGACGACGTCGAGAAACTGCGCCACCGGTTCACGGACCCCCAGGACCCACATTATGTCTTCCAGCCCCAGTACTCGAAGCGCGTGCCCGCAGATGGGTTGCACATCTATGCAAGCGGGATCTGGGACAAGATCATGACGAACAAGGACCTAGACTTGCCGACGCAGCAAGAGCTGCTGGCGCAGTTCCGGTGCGACGAAATTGCGAACGGTGCGTTTGCAGTATTCCAGGAGAGTATCAAGGGGTTCCGACACCCGATTGAGTCTGGAGGGATTGTGGAGGAGCTGGGGGAGAGGATGAAGGAGATCCGAGCGCTTGCTCTGAGTAAGTGGCCCTCCATTGATTATTGTTGCTTTTGTTTTTGATTTAGTCTTGAGGTTTTCTGAAGTGAGAAAAAAACCCTTGTCGCGGGTGATCTCTGAAGCTTAATGAACATTTTTGTTTACGCAATTTATAGAAACGTTTGACAAGGATGCTTCGAGGTACCACGCCGATGTGTACAAGCGCAAGCGTTCCGAGATGCTGACCAAGGCCAACAACATGCTCGAGTCCTACTACTTGGGACAGCTCAAGAACCTGCACAAGAAGGCAGTCTCACAGTTCTCGACAACACTGCAACAAGCCCTCAAACCTTCGTCGGACGGGGGTGCCGAGTTCTCGTCAGTGGCCACCAAGGCCAGGACAGAAGCGATCGCGTTCTTCACCAAGGCAGCCAAACAGATCCAGTTGGAGGAGACAGACTGGAGCTTTGAGGAGGAGACGGTGCAACTGGAGCAGGACTTGCAGGAGCTGGCTACGGTGCAGCGGGAGAAGGAGCTGGGCAAGATGGTAGCGGCGCTGGAGAAACAGATGAAGAAGGCGCTGGAGGAGCCCATCAAGCTGGCGCTGGATCGGCCAGGAGCTGGGATGTGGGGGCGAGTGGTGATGGCCTATCAGCAAACGGTCCAGGAAGGTGAAACGACGCTGGAGAAGAGGGCACGGACGTTTGATATGACGAAGCAGGAACTGGAAGAGCAGCAGGAAAATTTGAGAAGGCAGGGATGGGTTCTGACAACTATGAAGGTTCAAGAAGAGTCGGTGGATGGGCTGATGTTGTACAAGCTGCTGAACCGGTTCGAGGAAAAGTTCCAGCGGGACGAAAGTGGGTTGCCACGGGTGTGGAAGCCCAGTGATGATATCGACACACCGTTCCGAAAAGCGCGAGACGAGGTTAACTTTTTTTTTTTTTTTTTTTGCGAGATAACTGACGCAGATCAATATCCGCATTGTTCGTGTCCCAAATTTGACCTATTTTCGTCCGACTCTCGCCAATAGACCATCGACCTTGTGCCTCTCTATTCAAAGATCAACCCCCTGGATCCAGCCACGGGTGAGCTCCTCGCACTCGAGTCTACGGACGAGTTTGATTTCGATCAGTCCCTCAAAGTGATTTCCGAATCGCGGCAACATGAGCTCGTGACCCAGCTCAAACGTAAAGCAGACGCCTCCTACGTGGAAGCGAAGCGCTCCGTGGTCGCGACCCAGGCCAAGATCCCGTACTGGGTCGGCATTGCTCTGGTCCTGCTTGGTTGGAACGAGTTTGTGACAGTGATCACGAACCCACTCTACCTGACTCTGACCGTCGCACTGGGGATCCCGCTCGCCGCGCTGTGGTATCTTAACATGCTGGGCCTTGTCCAGGCGATCGGGCAGAAAGTTTATGACCAGGGCTTGCAGCTCGGGCTGGCCCAGCTCAGGCAACATTTTGATGAGGAGCCGCAGCCGGTGCCGGTGCCAGTCCTGGTGGGAGGAGGGGGTAGTATTAGTCGCAACACGACAAGTAGCGAGGATCGGCAAGGGTCAGAGACCGTGCATCATCGGCCACATCACAGCTCGAGTACAGAGAAGGATGTCTTTGAATTGAGATCTTTTAAAGAGGACAAGAAAAGCCTATAGGGTAGATATTTTCCAGACACGAAACACATAATAACAGCACACGCATATTTCTTTTTTTCTTTTTTTGTTATGCAAGTTGGATTTATTCGCAAGCAGTTTTCAATGTTGGATCAGCTCAATATAAGTAAAGCTAGTTGGTTAAATTCGCACAGGGGAGCCGATCATGAGCTGAGAGGGGGAATAAGGAAATAGTCCTGAAGACCAACATACTAGATGTTGTCCTTGAAAAAGGGCTTTACCTGTCGCATAATGTTGCGGTATTGCTCTTTCGCCTCTTGTGCCTCTTGTGCCGGTGTGGGGACACTCGAAGATACCTCAGGTTGGGTCGTTGGCAAGGGTGCTCCTGGGGCTATCAAAGGAACAGGATACTCTTCGATGCGGGGCGGGATCTCAATATGGACACCTGTCATCAATGGAGGGCCGGCCATTGAGACGGGTGCTTGTGTTCCAGAGGATGGTCCTTGGGCGGCGTCGTGGATGGATGCAGCCATCACTGGAGGTGGTCCAACACGCGTGGTCGACACGTATGACACATTTGACGTTGGGTGCGAGGGAGGAAGTTGATGAGCTTGATGAGCCGAAGACAGGGGTTGAGAGGGGGTCGACAAGATAGCGGTGGTGGGCATCATATGTCCCACCACGGTTTGAGCTCCTGGCAGTCCTGGAAGAGGTCCGGCAGGGCCCATTCGAGGTGGCTGTGGCTGCCCTGGTTTAGTCTGGATTCGCACACGTTCCTCGTTGATCATCTTCTCAATGTCCTCGAGATCTGCCTCGGTCAAGTCAGACATTTCCTCCCGAATCAAGTCCGTTGTGGGGACGACACTGGTGAGACACTCTCGGTTCCTACAAGTCATAGAGTATGGCATGTCAGTCAATTAATCATAGACACAAACAACGATAGCAAAATACTGTAATAAAGAATGAACGTACAGCTCAATAACCTTGGCAAGAACTGCGTCGTTCATATCCGACTGAGTGAGAAGGTTGCTGATATTCTCGTCAGTGGCCCACTCGGGGTTGAACTTTGGTGGCGGCTCAAAGTAGGCGTTGAGCTCCTGCTTGGTAAAGTTCTTGGCAATGTTCTTCTTGTCTACGACCCGGTTCGCCAAACTGAGCTTCTGCAGGTTGTTCTTGTAGACCTTGCTCTCGAACGTGCCGTGAGTTTGCAGTCTGTACACAAACACCTTGCGGGTTTGGCCATAACGGAACGCGCGGGCAACGGATTGTTCATCGATTGAGGGATTCCAGCCGACATCAATAATCACCACACGGTTCGCCGAGACCAGGTTGATTCCTTGGGAGCCAGATCCAGACGACACCAAGAACAGGTCGTACTCCTTCGCATTGAAATGGTTGATCATTCCTTGGCGGTCCTATACATCGATCGAAAGCAAAAAAAAAAAAAAAAAAAAAAAAGTGCGAGCTATTAGTCTTCTGTCGTCAGTGCACTCATCATGCCTGCATGCGACCGATATCACAAGTTACTTACAGAAACTGCCGTCTGTCCGTCCATTCGGAGGAACCGAAAGGAGCCCATGGTGTTCAAAAGATGTTCGACAAAGTCTATACAATGGTGCACAAGGGCTGCATTAGTCACAGAAACCACGAAAACCAAGAGAGAAGGAAAAACAAAGAGATGTTGTAGCTTACCAAGGGTGGGGATGCTTCTTGAATAAACGAGAACCTTTTCCTTGATCCTCTTGCATTCCACGAGAATATCAATAAGGATCTTCATCTTGAAGCTGTTGGCTACACTGACGACGTCTAAAGCGAGGCAAGCAATGGTAACATAATGAGGCACTCGTTAACAACTGACATCAGATTTCTGGCATCTCACACAAGCTGGACGACTTACTTGAGGTCATGATTTTGGACCAGTCTATCTCCTTCGTCGCCTTTTGACTCAGACTGTATAATGTAAGAAGAGAAAGGGGTCAGTGTCTGTTCGTTGTCATTTGCTTTTCAGTTCACATACACGAGCAGTCGTCCTTACCTAATGGCACGCTCGATCGCCAAAGTACCCACTTCATCCTCGTTTTCGAGATTAATGGCAGCATCCACATCGTCGCCCGTGATGGCGACGTCTTCGCCTGCAGGTATAAGAGAATTCTCGCCGACGGGGACCGAAGGTGCTGTCGTCGAGGCAGATTGGATCATGTAATTCCTGACCTTTTCTTTCACTGAACCCGAGACACTCTTTAAGAAGCAAGTTTTCAGATGATAAAATTCAGTACGAGCGTGTATATATCGATATCTCTCTTATCCCTTTCTTCTCGTTTTTCATACCCTGAAGATCGCCGGATGGTTGCAAATAACACCGAACACATGGTTGACGGTCAAAATGCCGTTCTGGCCTCGTTCAGCCACCGCAAGGTATTGCTGTAGAATAAAAATACAAAAAGTGTTAGTTTGTCTCTCTTGCATGCCGCACAGCTGGGTCAACAATCAACGAGTAAGTACTCACCTGATACAAATCGTACTGCATCGGGGTCAGTTTGCATGAGATAACAAACTCGACTTTCTTGGGAAGGGTTGCACGCAGAATCGACTGATCCCTCCGCATCACAAAGTGCTTGATGAGCTCTGTAAGAACTTTCAGCTTCTTTGAGGAAATCTACTCAGAGCATGACAAATGTAATGTTGTTAGTGCTTGTCTAGATAGCATCAACTTCAAACCGCCGATTCACACAGAAGAGTTTTACCTTTTTGTCAGTGCTCGAACTATCAGGGTACAGGCCACCTTGGATTGGGCGGATGTAGTTGTGCTTGAACGTCTGCAGATCGCCCAAGTAGTTTGGCCACACAAAATCCACCATGCACCAGTACTCTTCCAGTCTGTTTTGGAGGGGGTATCCTGTCAGAATCACTCGGGCGGTAGTCTCGATCTTACTGACCGCAATCGAAATTTTTGCCTAGAATGAAAAAAAAAAAAGATGCTGCATGAGACATTGTGGACTGTCAACATTTTCCTACATATCACATTCGGTGAGGGGGGGTTTTTTTTACCTCAGCATTCTTGATAGTGTGGCCTTCGTCAGCAATGGTGATAGAAGCACCCGGATTCAAAAGCAAGTGGCGCATTCGATCCAGCTCGCCTTGCAAGTAGGGCGTCGAGGAATGAGGATAGCACAGATTGCGGAACAAATCATAACTTAGGAGCAGCACGCCACCGTTGGTGTACCACTGTTCAAGAATTGCAAGTCGACTGGTGGAGGTTCTGTCGTTGTTTGCTAATAATAATTGAAATGCGGGAGGGATCTGTTAGGTGCTGATCACGTACAACACAACGACAAAAAGACACACACACACAAACAAAAAGCACTTTACGAAGACGTGTCACGTTGACCACACGATGCTCCGATTCAGGAATCCACTTGTCGAACTCATCTTCCCAGTTGTCCAGGACAATGGGAGGAAGTAGCAACATCACTCGGCCCGTCTATAGCATTCACAAGAACAGGACAAATATAATGAACGTTAATAACAGTTCCCATAATTCATATCCTTTCCAAGTCAACAATGAAAGAAAACAAAATACGAACCCGCAGCTTCTTAGGAATGTCCTTATTTCCGGCTTGAATCTCCCGCAGCAAGATGTAGATGAAAGAAATCACCTGGAAGGTCTTTCCTAGTCCCATACTGTGCGCCAGAATACACCCATTGTCGAACATGACAACGTTCTTCCACATGAACACGATGCCATCGACTTGATGCGGCTTGAGATGCTCCAAAAGGAATTCGGGAATGGGCACACTCTTTTCAGTCTTTTTGTGACCTCGGTTGATCAATACGGCTCCCGGGGCTGAAGGATTCATATCCGATTGAATTTGTCCGCGAAGCTCTTGTTCTTTGATACGCTTCTGAAGTTCCAGTTCGTTCTTGACGGCATCTCTCCGGATTCTCAGGACATGCTCCGCCTCGTCCTTCATAGACGGGGCAGTTTTTGGGAGTCTGGTGCGAGTTGGGCTTGTGTCCGAGTCGCTATCGGAGCCGGTTTCGTCGGTGTCTCCAAAGCGAAGAGCAGGACGCGCGCGCTTTTTGAAGATCGGCTCATTGTCGGAGCCGGAACCGCTGGATCCTGCGTCGCCTTTCCTTCGCTTCCGTATTCCACCGTTGGTGCCAGTGCCCATTTCACGGATTTCCGTCTTGCCCTCCATCATCACTTCGTCAATCTCGATGATCTCGGACTTGCCTGTCAGAAGTACCTCGTCGTCTTCAGAGTCGTCGTCGATCGAGTGGGTACTTCGCTGGGTACCGTGGGTCTTTCTCCTGGAGCTTGAGGCCTGCTGAGATGAAACTTCGTTTTCCTGTTCCGACTCTTTCTCTTTCTCTCGCTGCGCTTTCTCCCGTCGCTCCTTGTCTTTTCGCTCGCGATCTCGTTGCTCCTTATCGCGTCTTTCATTCTCCTCTTTCTCAGCCAGAGCCTTGGCTGCCACGGCTGCTTGCTTCCGGTACTCGTTGGTCGTGTGTCCTTGACGCTTCCATGCAATGAATCTAGAGATCGATAGGTTGTCTTCCACATCCAATTCGATCCACTCAGTGTACTCCTGGAAGGCAGATAGCAGGGGTTCCATCTCCGTGAACCTTTGCAGCCTGCACCTGTCGCGACGGAATACTCGGAGTTGCTCAGCGAGTGTATCCAGATTCAGTAGCTCCATCCAGTTTGGGGTTTCCATCTCTTTTCTGGGCGTCGGTTTCGATTCGCCTGAGGGTTGTGGATCAACATCTATGGAGTCGTCCTTTCGTTTCGACTTTCGCTTGTATGACTTATTCCTCTCCTTGTCCGCATCGAACTGAGGAGTGCTTCGGCTTGACCCACGATCCGAATCGCGAGCATGGTCGTCTCGCGGAACCTTCTCGGTAGCAACTCGCAACAGTGGATACTCGGATGGTTCGGTCTTCGTAATTGCTTTGCGGCTGATTATCGACGTCGGCACAGTCGCGTCCTCGTTCGGAGAGGCCATCGTGTCGTTGTTGCCGTCCTCATCGTCAATAATGATGATATCCATGCTTGGGTAGTCTCTTGGCTTCTTGGGGGTACTTTCGGTTGGGTTGACATCCCTCTTCTTTCGCTTTTTTACCACATCGCCTTGAGGAGCCGTATCACTGGGGTTCTTCTTGTCCTTCTTGGACAGCTCTTGCTTTTCCTCGGGTGTCGCGCGCGAATGCTGGACGGGTTCCTTGATTTCGGGTTCAAATGGAACATCAGCTTCCTCCATGTCGATATCCTCGGGGGTACCATACTCGGATTCAACACCCGAGTCATCCGAAATGTCCATGATGGTGTCGTCGTCAACAATGAAAGCCTTGTCCAGGTCGCGTTGTCTCTGCTCTTCGGGATCGATCGAGGGCTTCCTTGTCTTGGCTTTTGGTACGCCCTTTGGTGAGTATGCTGGCTTTGATTCGATCTGAGGCGGATCCAGGCGAGGGTCAGGACCGTTGAGCACATCGACTTTCCACCGATCTAAGCAGATCAAGTCGACAGTGGCATCCAACGCTTTACAAGCCCGCAACACTTCAGCTGCCGAGTGATATGTTGTAGTCATCATTGCCCCGGTTGTATCCTGGAGACGCTTGTCCGTGAGCTGGTCGATCTCTTTGCGAAGGAGGCCGAGTTCGAATTCCTTGCGGTTGGGTGCATCGAAAATCTTTTGCCTCTTTGAAACCAGTTTAGGCTGCTCGACTCTACTCCATCGGTCGGTGCGATCCACAATATACTGCGACACAAGCTGGTCAACGTCGGCTCTGGGGAGTGGGCGCTTCTTGGGACGCGGCTTCGTAGTCTTGGATTTTTGCTTCATGGACTCGCGCTCCTCTCTGGCAACCTGCTTGTAAAGCTCCTCGTCTGTCGTGTAAGCGGAGGCGTCAGATTCACCATAGACAGGGTATGAAAAGTCCTCATCCTTCTGAACTGCAGGCTGTTCGCAATTCTTGGTAAGACCCTTGGTGGCAGCCTTGAAGTCGAACGAGGTCATGTCGTCGGCCTGAAACTCAACTCGGACCGTGGACGAGGCGAGTTCTTGGAACATTTGATCCCAAGTCGATGATGTGATTTTTGGTGAAAACTTTGACTTGGCCACTACAGTCACGGGCACGTTCCTGTCTTTGCGCTTCAGTGGAGCGTAAACAGAGTGTTCGGGAAGGTCGAAAATGGGTGGATCACGGAAAATGCGCTTCAAATTTTGTTGAACAAGGCGCTTGTAGCCAGGTTGCACCGAGCGTCGCTGCGTGGGTGTGGGTCTGATCGTCCAGTCACTATCGCTCTCGCTATCCAGCCGTGTACCGTCCAGGTTGTAAAAAATCTTGGCCAAGGTGAGTCCCATCTGCGGCAGGTAGGTACCTTTCCTGTCATTTCTTGGTGATGAGTGTTTTGGGACTTGTGGGGTATGGTCGTTCTGGTCCTGAACAAGGGTCGGGACAATTGTCTTGCGTTGACGCGTGGGTGATGGAGATGTGCAGCTTGGTGTTATGTTCGGAGACATGGTATGTACAGAGGCGCCGCTCGCTGGATGTATGGATGGTGCTGATGGTCGACGCGAAAGATCCGTAGGGAGTGTCGAGGTTGAGACCAGTGATTGTGGAGTGACACTTGTGGCTGCGGATACGAGTACTGGGCTGATCCTTTTCTTGATAGTGGTGGGTGGCGTTGTGGAGAGAGGCGTGTTTGAAGAGTTGTGGGGCAATGTCTGGGGTGCCCGTCCAAACTTCTGAACTCGCTGTGAGAGGGGCATGCATTCCTTGATGTCGAGCGAATCATCCGAGTCATTCGAGACGTCCGTGTCGTTATCGCTCGAGCGCTCGCTGTCGTCCATCAGACTGATGTCGTCATTGTCGTCCGAGTCAGCCACCGCGCCTCTCAGGGGGTGCTCTCGGATTGGGTTGGATTTTGATGCTCTGGGTCCTGATATCCGCAAGGGGCTGCTCAGCATGGCGAGGGGTTCCTGCTCATCGAGGGCGGCGTAGTCCACGTCCAACCTCTCAGCTCCTTGAAATAATGGTGACCCCAAAGTGAAAGGCGAGCCGATAATGTTTAAGCCAGCCAGACGCCTAGTGATAACTGGCGACCCGTTACTGCCAGCTGTCAACGCTGGAGACGAGGTGGTATCACCTATTCATCGTATCACACATCCAAGCGTCAGTCTCGGGGTGGCTCAGCACATTGTCCTCTGTTAGGCACCAAAAAAAAAAAAATGTGTGTTCGGTTACCTTTGAGCATCCTGATTTGTTTGAGGATTCTGCAACGAACGCCGTATATCTTGAATCCAAACTCGGTCTTGAGTGCTTCGTCGTTCAGATAGTTCAACAAAACCTCGCCGTCAACCTCTTGTTCTATCCACACCAAAAAAGATGCGAAGAAAAAAAACGCCCAATTTCCGCGTTAGAAGTCAAAAAACGAGAGCGAGAACAATTGATGCATGTGTTCACGCCGAGAAAAAGAAAAAGAAAATGGTACCAATGAATAGCTGAAGAGTTTCTTGTGGGAGGTGGAATGTGGCACCGAGCCATTTGGCGGTCGCCTTTGCATCCCATGTGTATGGATCTTTTGGTAAATCCATGGGGTGATGTGTGCGTGTGGGATTTCTGTAGTTGTGCGTTGGGAGAACAAAGGAGTGAGTTAATCTACTTCGCCTTTCCCCAGCTTAAGTTCCTCTAGCAAACTGCACGTGATAATTTTTTATTCTTGATTTTCTGAGTGTTCAAAAGGTGCTCCAGGACCAGTCGTGCGGCACAGAGGACATGGGCAGCAATGGATCTATTTTAGATAGTCGGTGTTAATGGTGGCACTTTTTGCAGCCGTGCTGCAGCATGACAGACATGATCGAGATTTGGTTTACCAGCAGTCGCTCGCGTCTTGATGTCAATATCGTGGCTGGGCTTGTGCACAATGTCTACTCATCCAAGATCCAAGCAATCTGAGTCAGCGTAAAGAACCTGGCGCTAGGTTTAGCTATCCAATGGCAGCTATGCTTACTCACCATCTCGACCAAGAGCATCCTTCCCGTCAGGGATCAATCCGAGATTCTTATTAACACCACCATAAGCTTGACCGGAGGGAGTGAGTGGCCGATGGCGGTCAGAAACACAGGAACCTGTGTTACCGAACGAGCTCGCGAGGCCGAACGAGTCCTTGACATGGTGGTAGGTGCCTCGAGTCGTGCAAGTCAAATTCTGCTGCCATTGCTCATAGGCTTCAAAGCAGGCATTGCAGGCACGACAGGAAACACCCTCGGATGGACTAAACTTTAGAGACCTGTCCAAAGGAACCGACTTGCTGCAGTGGGCGCTGCAATAGATGTCTCCACATCTATTAGTGGGAGGGGGAACGAAGTAGTGAGCACAGTATTCTTCAATTTATAGATCCCAAAATCGTTCTGTTATGACTTTACTTTCGGCAGTGATGGCGCCGGTCAAAGAGACTGAATTCACGAGTGCAGCCAGGCCAGGTGCAGATATGAGTACTGGAGTCAGGCTACCGTTGTCCGATATATACAACAAAGAGGACTTTAGAATCTCGACATCACATGCGATAATATTACCCATAGTAAAGAATATTTTGACAACATACCTTCCAATGGGCACGAGAGGGACCAGACCCTGCAGTGGATTTCTTTTCTTTCTCGGACTGGGGCGAAGATGTTGATGGTGCTCGCTGTTGTGGCGTGGTCCTCCAGAGATTGCATATATTGGTGCAGATGGTTGACGAAGAAGGAGAGTCAGGGTGATTACGATGAGGGGGCCGTGATGTGGAAGTCAACTGGTGTTTCGAAGCCTGAAGCTGATGCTCCCGCTGCTGCTGCTCGAGCACCGCTTGGCGGTATTGTGGAGGAAGCTGGGAGTGCTTTTGTGAAATGTCGTGGATGGTCAGGACTGGTGGTACGGTAGGTGAGGTGGATTGCTTTTGTTGTGGCTGGTTCTTTCGTAGAAGGTATTCTCGGCTCTGTTTCCTTTGTTGCTCAAAGCCATTGGATCCGTGTGGAGGTGGCATTTGTGGGTGAACTTGAGAATTTTCGCTATCGATTTGTGCGCGTGTTGGGTGGGTAGGACGTTGCTTTCTGGCAAGGGAGTAGACGTCCATTGGAGTATGGTGTACAATGGAATGACACAGGGAAGGACAGACTTATGTGGAGGAGAAACTGAGAAAGAAAGCTGTGCAAATGTTCTTTTCATGGGCGGTATTTATATGTTTGATGCGGGCCTCAGACCATGGCTATGGCTCTCTTGCTTCCGAGGAGAACAGCCAAGGCCAAAAGAAGGAAGGAAAGAAGGAAATAAGGAAGGAAGAAGGGGGGAAGGGACGGTACCCAACACGCACAACAATGTGCCCCCTAGGCTCGACAGGACAATGTTTGCATGCGTGTGGTGTGTTCACTCGTTTCCCGCCTTCTTTTTCTCAGCCTTTACGCCATCGGACAAAATAAAGGAGGCGAGGATCTTGTTTCCTTTGCTTTGTGCCTTTGCTTTTCCCGTCTTGTCCTGATCAAACTGGGCAACGAAGGAATGAGGCCAACGAGACATGCACAAACACAACGGACAGAAAAAAAAACATCCAACACCGCCCTGCAAGCGCGCCCCGACGCGGGAACTGGATTCATCACCCACAGAGTGAGAGAGAGAGAGAGAGAGAAGACAGACAAAAGCCAAAACAACAAATAACTTGATACATTGGAAGGGGCTAAAGATAGTCCCAAGCATGCAGGAGGGACGGTCCAGATGGATGGCAACAAGTTCCTGATTTGCTCACTGGTATCCCAGTGAAGAAAAGAAGAGACAGGACTGGCGATTGCATCCCACTGTGGGACAATTGGGAAGAGAAATGGCCTCCTGAAAAGTTTCAAGTCGCCGAAGGATGTTCAATTGGAGGAGAGTAGATTGCCAATATGTAAGCCTTCCAAATTGGTTGATACGAAGGATGTTCAAGGCATACTCATGTCATCATAGGATCTTGCTTACCCAAGAACACCATTGTCATGACGATATCAAGTCTTGCTTTGTTTTTTTTCGTCGTAAAAAAAAAAAAAAAAAGCAAGCATGCAAGCCAAAGTTCAAGGAAATAGGCCGTTTTATTTTTTGCCAAAGTTATTCAGGTGTAAAATTTACTTCAAGCAGAGACAGGTTTACTTGATTTCGAGGAGCTCGACCTCGAAGGTCAAGTTGGATTTGGCAGGGATGATTGGTGGGTATCCACGCTCACCGTAGGCATAGTCGTAGGTGATGTTCAAGACGGCCTTCTCGCCAAGGGACATTTGGGGAACACCTATTAGAGCAAGTATTCAACACATATCGCGAACAACAGAGTTAGGTGCTGGTTTCTAATCCTTGCTAATGTTCAGCTTGAGACGATATCGTGTGTTCGGTTGAGTTTGCAACGTTACCCTCCTCCCAGCCCTTGATGACGCGACCAACACCAATGGGGGTCTCGAAGGCCTTGTTGCGGTCACGAGAAGAGTCGAACTTGGTGCCGTTATCGAGCTAAAGTAGACAACAATACAAATATGTCAGTCCATGGGTTCCTCTCATGCTTTTCAAAGAACGACCGACCTCTTGCATAATCATCAATTGCAATTATCATAAAAACAAACGTACAGTTCCGACATCTTTGTGGATCGATCAAGTGCAGGTTATGCAAGGCAGTTACGGTGTAAGATAACGAGAAAAAAAAAAGGACAAGAAAATGAATTAGCTAATGGTTGCCACAACGCTGTACAGTATGTCCCTTTCCATGTGTCTGGTGCGCGAAAAGCAAAAGTAGCAAGAAGGGCAATTCAATGTGGTTGACCATCTAATCACGTTTGTTTGTGCTCCTCGCGTTTTTATTTTCGTTGGGATTCGATGCGCAACTTACAGTGCATGACAACGGTCTGGCCAACCTTGGGGAAGGTCTTGCCATCGCCGGGGGAAATAGTGGTCTTGGTAACGCCCATTGTAGTGATGATTAGAGGATGAGGTGATGAAAGGGATAAAGAACAAGAAAGAACACTTGTTCGGCTTATTTGTTCTCAAACCTCGACGGTGACGTGCTCTTCGACACAACGAAAAAGTCAAGTCACACGCACCTCTTCCTTTCTGATTTTCCTTTTGGGGCATGGTCTCATAGCCACCACCCAACCTATACACGACGCTAAGAGGACCACGATCCATTTCTCTTCGTGTTTATTTCAAGGGTCACCATCCCACCCTCCCTCATGCCATCCCTCACCCGCGTCGATATTTCAACGAGATGCATGGCGTTATTTAGTCTGACAAGGGAGTTGGGCTGGTCACCCATCTTCACGGAGGACTTGCATACACAGATAGACACACACATGCTCTTCCTTTGCTAAGGGGGGGGGGGGGGGTACCAGGCAGACCATATGACACCCCGAATGAAAACAATATCGAAAAAGTCAAAGGACACATACGGAAGAAAATACCGACCTGTTCGGAATACAGACTGCAGATGTCTAGACATTGACACCTGGATATGGATCAGAGTAGATGATCATAAACCGAGCTCACCAACGCGTTTCAAATGTCTATGGACTGGACGAGACAATTTGCATGTATATCAAAGCCCTGTGTTGGTGAGAAGAGTGGTCAAAAGTGCAGCCAAAGAAATCAAGTGTATTGATAGATCTAAATAAGTCCCTGGCGCTTGAGATCCTCGTATGTCTTTTTGTTGAACACGTTTCCTTCGCTGTCTTCAAACTCCTCGATCTGGTCCTTCTTGGAGCCCTCTGGTTTGGAACCCTTGATCTTCTTCCACACTATAGACATTGAAGAGGAGTCAAAAAGTCAAAGCTCGTTAGCAACACCACACGACATCAGGCATTTCATGTCATATGCATATCCAAGCAACAACTTACATGCGAGTGCATCCTCGATACCAACAATCTCATGGAACTGCCGAGTGTTGGGGATACCCAAGCAGCGCATGCCATGAGCGTGGCGCCATTCCTGGAAGTGCTTATCAAACGCCTTACGGCCCTTGTACACAAAGTTGCCGCAAATCTCGCACGAGTACTCGACACCCAGTCCATGAAGCTTGTACAGCCAGTAAGGGATAGGCTTGCCATCCCAGCCAAGAGGCAGCTTGAGAGGGTTGTACACCTTTTCCTCGTCTTCCGAATCAGACTCTTCCAGCTCGACCTGCTCTGCCTCCAGTTCAAGCTATAAAATGATGCGAAGAAAAAAAAAGAACGAGGATAGACAAGTCAGTATTCCGCGATACTAGATCGATTGTGGAAACTTACAATCACTAACAACGGGCTTACATCACGCTCGCGACCAGTGAGTGTCTGTCGGCGCTCAACGTTCTCCTTGGTGTCGCTGACCTGCTGCTTCAAAATCTCTGCCAGATGCTTGATCAAGACCTCGGTAAAGGCCATCTCTTGCTCAGGCTTGGCCTTCTCGGCCAAAACCTTGGATTGGACCTCGGAGATGCTCTCTGATCCACCGTTCGCTGCTCCGTTGGCGCCACTGGCAAGCTGGGCAGCTGCTTTGATATGCTTCTTACTTGTCAAGTGAGCGTTGTATACAGTATCCTTGGAGTACTGCTTTTTGCAGGCAACACAGAAGAGGTCTGTGGGTGGTGCATCTTCCTGATCGATCTTTGGCCAACCTGGAAGGCTGCCTTCTGCCCACTTTGTATCAAACTCCTGCTGCGCCTCTGATTCGATTTCACCCATGTTGCTCAACGGCTTCACTCGCTTCAAAAATCCTTCCAGGTATGAACGTAATGAGTTGAGATATCTACAATCAACAAAACGAGGCAAAGTTAGTACACTGCTCGTGGTCGCCATTTCGAGGTCACACTGAACGTTCCCGATACATACTCTTGGTAATTGGCGTTCTTGTCTTTTCTCTCAATCTCCCCAAAGAGTGTGAACTCTGACAGATAGCCCAGGTAATTTGTCCGCTTCAAGCTCTTGAGATTCATGTACTTTTCGTGAACCTCATGCAGATCCAGGTATCGACCTCCCGACTCCTCTCCAGAAAACATTTCATCCAGGGCCTCGACCTGAGCCTCGTTGGGCTTCTGATCCATAAACTCCAGCTCCATGGGCTCCACAGTGTCGTTGGGGTACTTGCGGTGGTGCTCCTTGATCTTCTTTAACCGCTCATAGAACTCGCCAAATTCGTTTGATCCAGACATGGCCTCCATTTCCTTCTCGCGGCTCCTAAAAAATATGGAGGGTAGAATGGGCATGAGTTATCGTTGTTTCGTGGGCAACAAGAGTAAAGTTGATCTACTTCTATTTTTACTCCACTTACCCATCTTCATCCTTGTACAAAAGTTCCAGCTCTTTACTCCTGCCGCTGATTCTATCCAAGTATCCCGCCACTGTGTGTTCCTGCAGGAGACGTTCTTTATGCTAAAAAGTTCAGTTGAAAGAGTGACGCGACAAGGTACGGTTAGACACAAGGAATTCGAGGTATGTATTAAATGACTTATGACAGTTTCTTTGAGGATGCAAATTGTGCCCTCACTTACTGTCTTGGGGTTGAGCATGAACTGGTCAACAATAGCCTGTTCTAGGCGATCAACTTCCTCATGTTGCCTCCGTTGAGTTTCTAAACATCAAGGTCACAAATTATAGTGGAAGGTTAGAGGAGTCCCGTCTTTGAATGGTCGTCTCAATGTCCTTGCATGCATGTCCTCAGTGAGCGTACCGAGTATACTGTCCATGGTGTCGAGTGGTTTTTGTGTCAAGAAGCGATGTGATAGCCTTGCAAAACGATCAACACATCAGGCCCGCAGGTTGATTGCGATGGATTTAAAGATAATGTTTAAGCAAGGAAATAACGATTTCATACTTGTTTACCACCTCGTGACTGCTGCCGAAAAAAAAGAAAAAAAAAGAAGGCAGATGCCTCACCATTCAACACACCACTCTTTCTTCCCTGTGCCTTGTTTGGACATCCCACCCATTTCCACTCCATCGATACCACCTTCACATCCACGGTCCAACACAAGCCAGAATAGGAGGGATAGTTTGCCTTCATTCTTCTAAATAACCTCTTCTTTACACATCTAATATTCAACAACTTCCCTCACAACAAAACTCGACATAATGGCTCCAGGACGAGCTGGACCAGGAAAGGGCCGAGGCGGTGCAGGCGGCAGCAATAACAACAACACCAACCGCAAACCCCAGGCCAACAACCACAGCCGCAAAGCCCGAGGCGCTGCCGCTGCCTCAGCCAGTGCCAACAAGTCGGACAAGTCTGTCAAGTCCCTGGCCAACGTCTACTCGATGGAGGACGAGGAATCCAAGAGCTCCAGACGCCGCAAGCAGTACCTGGACGAAGTTGACAACTACGAGTACAATGTGGATGAGATCGAAGACGAGGACGACGAAGAGATCGACTCTGATGAGGCCTTTGACGAGGAGGATGAGGAAAAGTACGAGAACTTCCAGTTCTACGGATCCAAGGACCATGGGAAGCCCAAGAAGAGCAAGAAGGCCGATAAGGTAAAAGGCCATAAAGCTCTTTGCAAAGTGAACATGGGGAACAAGAACAAACCCCTAATTTTTTTCAATTTTACTCTCTTCGGAAAAAAAATAGACCAAGGGCAAGGGCAAGCAGGTCGACTCTGAGGACGAGGACATGATAGACCAGGATGAGAGCGAAGAGGAGGAAGAGTCCGAAGAAGAGGAGGGAGCTGAATACATGGACATCTCAGAAATGCTCGACCAGCCTGAAGAGGAGGAGGTGGTCCTGCCCAAGAAGGTCAAGCTTGCTGGATTCAACGACTCTGAAGATGAAGACGACTTCAAGTTTGGCGACGATGAGGAGGAGGATGAGGACGACGAGGAAGAAGAGGATGACGAGGAAGAAGATGAGGATGAGGATATGGACGATGATGAGGAGGAGGGCGCCAAAGACTTGACCAGCTTTATCGACTCCCTGGAGACCTCGACCAAGAAGCGCAAGCAGGACGATGGCTCGGTCTCGACAACTAAGAAGGCTCGCAAGAACCTCCGCGAGAGAACCGAGGCCTACGACGAGTCCGAATACAACCTTCAGGCCCACCGATCCTCTGCCGCTCACTCGGCTACTGGAGCCAGCAGCAAAAAGAAGCTCGATATTCTCGACCTTGTCAGCACCATCCAAAACGAAGCAGGATTCAACTCTCTGAAGAAGGGTGTCCAGGCTCTTGAGAGCGGACCCAAGAAGGGCAAGACTGTCGAAACCTTGACTGCTCCCCTGCCCAAGATTGTTCAGGACCGTTTGAACCGCCAGGCCGCTTACGACGAGTCCAAGAAGGAGGTTTCCAAGTGGCTTCCCCTTGTCCAGAAGAACCGTCAGGCCGAACATCTCGCTTTCCCTTTGAACGCACCCGCACCTGTCGCCCCTTCCAACGCCACCCTTGCCAGCAAGTTTGATGCATCCACCGAAATGGAGAAGGAGGTCGAAAAGGTCCTTATCGAGGGAGGCATGCAGGAAAAGAAGCTGATGGAGTTTGAAGAGCTGGCTCTCAACAAGATGTCGACCGAGGAGGTTGAGAAGCGCCGCGCCGAACTTCGCCAGATGCGCGACCTTATGTTCAGAGACGAGCTTCGAGCCAAGCGTGTTTCTAAGATCAAGAGCAAGCTCTTCCGCAAGATCAAGAAGAAGGAGCGTGAACGCAACGCTCTGACCGCGGAAGAGATGCGCGAGCTCGACCCAGAGCAGGCCCAAGAGGAGCGCATGTTTGCCGAGCAGCAGCGTGCCCAGGAGCGCATGACCCTCAAGCACAAGAACACAGGCAAGTGGGCCAAGGACCAACTCAAGCACGGCAACTTTGACCCCGAGTCCCGCCAGGCCATCACCGAGCAGATCGAGCGTGGCGACCGCTTGCGCCGCAAGATCCAGGGTGTGGATTCGGACGAGGAGCAGTCTGGAGGCGAGAGCGAGTACAGTGACTTGGACGACGATGATGTCGATGGAATCAAGAACAGGGCGTTCGACGAGCTGGCTGCTGTGGAGGACCAGCTGTCCAAGGCTGAGGATGCTGCTAAGGAGGCCAAGGTGGGTAAGGGTGTCTTTGCCATGAAGTTCATGCAGGATGCCGCCAAGCGGAGCAAACTTCAGGCCCAGGCTGCTGCTGAAGAGTTCCGCAAGGAGATGATGGATGAGGAAGAGGAGGCTGCAAAGTCGAGCAGCGACGAGTGGCAGTCGGCCACCAAGGGCAAGAAGAACAAGAAGAACGTGGCCGAGCCTGGCACTGTCATTGGTGCTGGTGGACGCATGGTCTTTGGCAGCGGAGTGGAGGTGCCCGAGAGCAAGGAAACTTCGGGCAAGACCAAGGCTGTCAAAATGAACAGCGGAGGACAGATCCAGAAGGTGGCTCTCTCCGGTGGACACTCGACCAAGGTTGAGGGACCTGTGAACGTCAAGGTCGCTGGCATGAAGAAGGGAGGATTGTCCGCCACTGCTCCTGAGGATGACTCTGACGATGGCTCCTCGAACCCATGGCTCAAGACTGAGAAGCACGGCCAAGGCAAGATTGCTCGTAAGAACGACAAGGGCACGACTAAAGACAGCTCCAAGGTTGACAAGCTCCAGGCCAAGATCAAGAAGCAAAAGGCGGAAGCAGAATCGGATGACGAGGTCCAGATTGATACCAGCTCGTTCTTGACTCTGAGCAAGGACACTCAGAAGGAGCGTGGACTGCACAAGGATGAGCCAGCGTCAAAAGCATCTTCAGCATCATCACAACAGGCCAAGAATACCAAGGGAGGCGCCAAAGCAGAAGTGTCCGTTGTTGCTAACGACGACGACGATTCTGATGATGAGGCTCAACCCGTCATGGTCCACGCCAAGACCACTGCTGCCCTTTCACAACGCGACCTGGTGGCTCGCGCTTTCGCCAACGACAATGTTGTGTCTGAGTTTGAGCGGGAAAAGATGGAGACTGCCGAAGCCGAAAAGCCCAAGGATGTTGACATGACTCTTCCTGGATGGGTAAGCTACTCTCTTTCTGCGTGTAGATTTTTGCAATTCAGACATGTATTGTTTGACACTAACTAATTTATAATCGTCACTTTCAACGTATTTTAGGGAGCTTGGGGTGGAAGGGGCGCCAAGAAGAGAAAGAATGTCATTGTGAAGAAGGCACAGCCCGGCGACGGTGTTGAGTTGAGCAAACGCAAGGACGCCAAGCTGGCCCATGTGATCATCAACGAGAAGCGCGACAAGAAGGCGGCAGCGTATGCTGTGAACCAGATCCCACACCCATTCAAGACCTGGGCTCAGTACGAGGACAGTCTGCGTGCTCCCGTCGGCAAGGAATGGAACACCAACGCCACCTTCCAGCAGATGACATTGCCCAGGATCACGACCAAGCTGGGCAAGATCATCGATCCTCTTACAGCGCCATTCAAGTAGACATATACTCTTCTCTCTCTCCCTTCATGACTTTTTGTTTGTTATTTTTGTACAACTTTCTCACTTTACAGCATTCCCCCAAGAATTATTAAAAACCTGCATAGCATTATTATCAAGTAGAGAATTTTTTTTAATGGTTATTACTTTTTTTTTTTTGTACAAAGTGGTGTCTTCACCCAGCTCTTTTTATCAAGTCAGCTTATCCGAAGGCAGGGGGCATCCCGTGCGACTGTCAATCCGGAGTGCTTTGCCCTTGAACTGCTTCAAGAATTTTTTCTGAATGTGGTCGATGCGTGTGTCCTCATCATCGTTGTCGTCGTCGCAGGGTCCCAAGAGACAGATATGGATCCCGCTTAGGTCGACTGCGCCCTTGCCGTCCATGTTATCGGTGATCTTGTCTTTGATCTTGTCTGAGGAGGAAGAGGAAGGAGGCGCATCCGTTCCGGCGTCAACAGGCTTGGCGACGGTTTTGGTCTTGGGGATGCCTTTCTTTGGAGCCTTCTCGGCGCTGGGGTCGGGGACATATACTTGACGCCCGTGATCGCCCTGCTGGTCCCAGATCTGGGGTCTCAACAGCAAAAAAAAAAAAAAAAAAAAAAAAGAGCACGGTTTTTGTTAGCTTCTGGAAAGACCTGATTTTATAACATAGGGGTCGATAAAGTAAGCGGATATTTGAGCTCGCACCATCTGATCACGGAAGGCAAGGACTTCACAATTTGGTTCACCGTCAGGCTGAACGGGCAAGGGTCGAGGTACATAGCCGTCGTCGCCATAAAGGCGCGAGTGATCCCAGTCCTTCTCGTCATAGTCGGTTGTGGACCTCCTGCTCGTCTTCTTACCACCTAAGTCAATTCCCAACAGGCCATCCAAAATACCGTCAAGGAGTCCAGCGGGCTTATTTTCCGAACTCGAGGCAGAGGGTTCTTCTTGAAGCGCATTTTTCTTGTAAGCAACTTTGACCTCCGCAATATGCTTGACCGGAGCAGCGGGTGCTGTGACGGCAGGCTTTTGGGGTCCTGGGGCCGTGACATCAGGATCAGGCGAGATGGCCTGTGCAATCGCCAGACCTTCTTCGCCGTCTGCCACGACTTTACCGTTCACGCGAATCTCCACTGCCTCGATATGATTATCAGCATCGGACGATGTGGTGACATCTTCGGCTTCCATGACGGGGGCAGTGATCTGTGGAGCTGGTGCTGTGACTTCGGGCCCTGGGACGGTGAACCCGGCTTCATCGACCTTGTCGTCGCCACGGCGGAGGATCCTATCCTTGACAGCTTTTTTGATACCCTTGCCGGGCGCTCTGGGCGCCGTGGCTTCAGGCCCTGCAGGACGGGCGAAGTGAGCCTGGGCTTGAAATCCAGAACCCGGAGGTATGGGTGCAGTGACCTCGGGTTCGGGTGCACCTGCGTCGGCTTCTGGATCTGTGGTGCGAGTTGGCTTTTCCCCAGACTCTTCTTTTCCCTTGCCTTTTCCCTTGCCTTTGTTTTTGCTTTTGCTTCTTGCCATTTCTCTGTTTCCTCTGTTTTCTTCGTCGTCGACCTCGTCCTCGTCGACGGCGATAGCATTAATGACGACTTTGGCTGCAACAACTTTGCCGCCTTGTCTAGGAGCAGTGATTTTGGGGAGCGCTGGGCCAACAGCAGCTGCCCGGATTCCACGACCAGGCCAGGGCGCAGTGACTTCTGGGTCGGCAGGGCCAGCACATTGGGGCTCATTGTTCTTTCCTTCGCGCCAGGGAGCGGTGACTTCTGGGACTGGAGGGTGAAACTCCTGTGGCTGGATCTCACCATTTACCTGGACGACCATGTCGACAATGTTACTCTCCTGGGCTTGGACGGTCAACGCCAAGGCCACACTTGCCAGCAAGATGAGAGATGGCAGACGCATAGTGTGATTAATGCGAAATTGAAGTCCAGCGAAGGGGGTATAATATGGTGTTGGTGGGGAGGTGGATGTGGTTGGAATGAACAAAGAGGAAACATAGCAAATCTCTCCACTTTTTATAAAAGCTTTTTGCTGTTCGATGGGGGAAAAAAAGGGCCACGCTTGTTTCTGTTGTTTTACTCAGCTGCACTAAAGCATGCACGTGTGTGTTCGTTCTGTACAGGCCATCCTTTTTATCTGCGCACACAGAACAATAAAGACATGTTATTCTAGGACCGCCTAAGCGACAGGACATGAAAAACAGACCAGGAGAAAGAAGAAAAAGACATCGATCGAGGATTGGAAAAGTAGAATATCAGACGGGATGGACAGCCTAGGAGGAACGATAATAAAGGGGAGGCCTAGATTGGCAGTCTATTACACACTGTCCACAAAAGTGGTTGAGTGTATGTGGTGAAATGCAACTTCGCTTATGTATTGTGGGATGTTTATTTGTGTGTGTGATATGTTTGGCTGCATGCGAGGATAAGCTGCGTGTTGAGTGGATGAGTGCGTGAGTGAGCGGAAGAACTCTCCGACAATACCACAATCGGTGTGTTTGCTGTGCGGTTTGCCGGTCAACCTATGTGAGCGACATTCCACGTCCTGTTCTCCATTCAAAAGGGGTCAAAAACAACAATCGTAGCGAAGAATGTCACCGATTGTAATCTATCGCTAAACAACCTTCTTGTTCCCTCACAAATTGAATTACAGTGGTTCTTTCTTCCTCTTTTTCTAATTGCTTGATATCTACAAATCGCTTTAATGCTTCAATAATATAAGAATAGTCTAGGCAATGACAATGCGCATGGTGTTGGTGTTGCCGTAGCCGGAGCGGAAACCCTGGATGACAATCACAGTCTCGCCACTCTTGATCAGACCCTCCTGGATGGCCTGATCCATGCCCCAGCGCAGACGGTTGTCGACATCCTCCTGCCAGTCTGCAACCTTGGGCTCTGTGTAGATGAATGGGTAGCATCCGCGAGACAAGTGGATCGCACGGGCAGTTGAAGCCTTGCGAGTCACAATGACAATGTTGGACTGAGGGCGGTACTTGGAGACCAAACGAGCAGTGTCACCGGAAGTCGAGAGGACAACAATGGCTCCTGCGTTCTGCTCCTGCGAGGCAGAGACGGCAGATGAGGCAACAGTCTCGGTGGTCTCGGTCGGACGCTTCTGGAGCTGGCGAAGCTCGTTGAACAATGGAGGGTAGCAGATAGCGGACTCGGCAAGGACACAGGTTTCGGCCATGGTGGTAACAGCCTCAATGGGGTAAGATCCCTTGGCAGTCTCTCCTGATAACATGACACAATCGGCTCCATCCAAGACGGCGTTAGCGACATCGGAGACCTCGGCACGGGTAGGACGAGGGTTATACTAATAGTTTTTCAAATAGGGTTGTTAGAAACATGGATCCGATCCTACTTGTGTTTTTTTCCGCCAATATAGCAATCAAGAACACTTACGGTCATGGACTCGAGCATCTGAGTAGCGCAGATGACGGGCTTTCCAGCCAAGTTGCACTTGGCGATCATCATCTTTTGGGCAATAAAGACCTGAGTGCAGGGGATCTCAATGCCAAGGTCACCACGAGCAACCATAACACCGTCAGTGACCTCCAAGATCTCGTCAAAGTTCATGACACCCTGGTGGTTCTCAATCTTGGAGATGATCTTGATGTGCTTGCCCTCCTCGCCCAGAACCTTGCGGATCTCACGGACATCGTCAGCGCGGCGGATAAAGGAAGCAAAGACAATGTCGACATTGTTCTGGACACCAAACTGGAGATCCTTCTTGTCCTTCTCTGAGAGTGCGGGCAGATCGACCTCGGTCTTGGGCAGGTTGACACCCTTGCGCGAGCAGATCTTGCCGTTGTTGATGGCCTCAACCTTGACGTGATCGTCTTCGACCGAGAGAACCTTGAAAGACAGGACACCGTCGTCGACATAGATGACCTTTCCAGGGGTGATGACTTTGGTCAGGTTCTTGTAGTCGACGTACATGACTTCGCCGTCGCAAGCTTCAGCATATTCGTCGTTGGTGGAGATGATCATCTGGTGGCCGGCGGTGATGGGGACCTCGATGTCATCCTTCATCAAACCAGTGCGAATCTCGGGACCCTTGGTGTCAAGTGCGATTCCCACGGGGCGTCCAGGGTGTTCTAAGCACAACGATGTTGTTCAACTGTGTTAAGCTTTTTTTTTTTTTTTTTTTTTTTGTCTTTGCATCTTCACTCCACAAATGTCCGTGTGCGATGTGAGATGTGACCAACAAACAAAGCGGGCAAAAAATTCCTTTGCTTCAGAGCTCAGAATATGGACATGTCTCTTTTTTGTGATTCAGATCCTATGCTTACCGATGGCACTCTGACGGACATGGTTAATGACGGACTGGTGGTATTCGTATGAGCCGTGACTGAAGTTCTACTCTCGAGAAAACACCAAAGATAATCAGATCAGTACGAGCTATTCCGTGTGGAACTAGTCTTTGTTTGATCCACTCAATCTCCATGTACTTTTCTACCCCACAACGCCATGAGCATATGTATCTGTGTGCTCCAAAAAGAGATCAAAGCAGAAGTCCGAAGGTCTCGATCCAATTTGCCTTGGTGGGGGGAAAGAAGAAGCAGGCGGATGCACCTTTTTGGGGGAATCAATTTATGCAAAACATTTTCCTTTTGTCTCCCATCCTCCAGCCCATCGGCGACACAGGTACACAGGCACACAAGTGGGCGTAGAAAGTAGAAGTGTTGTTTCTTTGCTCGCATCATGATCCACCCAGGAGCATTTAATTCTTCAGGATCAGATCGCGCGTTTCGTTTCTTTTCTTTGTTTCTTTGGGCACCAGTACGCGTGGATAAATGGGTTTCTTCTGCTTACCATGCGAGCAATGTTCATGCCGGCGTCACGGAGCTTGTTGATCATCTCGACATTGTTTGTTTTTGGGCCTGGAGAGTGGCCATATCAAAAATGATACATAGAAATTAGACTCGCGCACGCTTTCTCTCCATCTTTGGCGATCACGAACGGATACACATAGTTTACCAATGGTGCAGATGATGGAGGTCTTGCGGATGTTGGTGGGCTGGTAGTCGATGTCGAGGGATGAAGTCCACTCCAGGTCGGTCTTGATGTTATCGTCGAACATAATGTGCTGCAAAACGGTTTGTTGAAGTTATACGTGTCCTTGCTGTTGTTGCCTGTTGCCGTTACTTAGCCGACAAGAGTGTGTGCGAGTGAGAGTTGAGAGGGAGGGTGAATGTACAATGGAGAATGAAGAAATGGAGAGATTGAAGAAGAAAAAAGAAAAAGAAGAAAAGCGAATGGAGTGCGCGAAAATATTAAATTTTATCGATGGGATGGATGGGATGGGTGTGAGCTCTCGCTCCCCAAACAAACATGGCTATCAATATTCAATCATGGGGGCAGTTGAATCGGATTTGTTCCCACATCCCAAACACCATGGAAAAAGCCATATCGCGGATCAACACCAACCGCAATTGCCACGGACATTTCGTATCCAATGCGACTTGCTTTTATTTTGCTCCGAGTGTGCCTCCGTTCGCCTTTTTTTTTTTTTGATCATCTGTGTTACGCTCCCGGGCATCTCTCAGAGTTCCTGAGTGACGCGAACTCCTTCTTTGCCTCCGGACACTACCTAATATTTAATATTCGCCGTGATAAGGAACTCAAACGAAATATTTCGCCCATTCAGGTTCCTTTCCTTTTGACCAAATGACCAGCCAAGTGGACAAAATGGTGATATGATGAGAAGCACCACCCCGATAGACTAGAACAGCATGATATTGCTGCACGCTGCACCATGATATGCCATGTCCAAGAACAAAAAAAAGCCCTCCCCCTTCCTCCCGTTATCTCCACCTGCTTTGTTGCTCGATGAGCATCGATGCCAATAACAGCGAATGAACGTGATCCCACGTTCCAACTAATTGAGAGTTGGCTCATCTCCACAGCAGTCCCTTTGTGCCGTCCCCCCAAAATTCTAATCGCCCACGTCAATCTTTGTTTTCTCCCACACACACACACCTTTATCTATTCTGCGCCTTTGATAGTAGGCAATGTTCATCGTCATATCTTTCGTCCTTTCATTTTATCCGTTTGAGCATGAGCATCGTTATCAGCCCCCACTTATCCATGATCCAACAAGATTGGAGGCAAAAGTGTGCGCAGAAAAAGATCTCTTATTGTATCCAAAGTCGTAATATACAAATATCATATCAATTAGTCGTTCCCTTTCTCGTCCTCCTCGCACAGTCCCAACTTGAACTGCAACTCCTCGAGCATGGCCTCGGCAGCTAGAAAATCAAAAAACCATAGACAACGGTTCAGATTTCATCTTCATTATGTCCGAATCACATTTGTACCCAATTCCTGCTTACCATCGGTGCCAAAGTAATGGCTTCGATCTGGGCTGGTGTCGAGCATAGAGAGAGTCTATTAAAGATTCCAGAGAGAAAACCAACATCAATAACTAAGCCCACATCTTCAAAAAAAAAAAAAACAAGACAAACAATTTCTCTCCTACCATGCTGAAAAAGTCCATAAAGCGCACGCCGTGCAGCAGCATCACATCCTCGGCGATCTGGTTCCAGTACCGAAGACGGTAGATCGTGCGCCAGTCGTGGCTAAAGAACCGGTCGTTGACGGGCTGGCTCTCCGGGTACGCCACCATCCCCGCCCACGCCATCTGCAGCGTTTCCTCCTTGAACGCCTCTCTGAGTTCGGGGCGCGACTTGGAGACAGCACCCACCTTGCCATCGCGGCGTTGGTGAGTCGAGCGCTTGACCATGCGATAGTCGGTCTTTTCATAGTCCCGACTGCCCTGCGATGCATGGCTGCCTTGGTTGATGTTTGTGTACCTACCTGCCCGGTTACGATCATCACTTGTCTTGGAGCCTGCTTCCTTGTTGTCTCTAGACTCGCCCTTTCTAACTCCTTCCCTGCTGTTACCCCTGGTGACAGACGGGATGTTCTCGCCCGAAGATCTGTATGGCCGAGCTTCCTCCTTACCCGAATTGGTCCAGTGGCGATGGACTGCAGAATCCTTCTTGTTGTCATCATTTCCATCCGAAGCCTCGTTCAAGAGCTCATCCCTGTTGTTGGCCAGGTTATTGTCCTCGCTCTCGACCACTTTTGTTTGGACTCCATAGCTGTAGCGTCCATGGATCGACTTTTCTGTGTGGTCTTGACCCTCTCTGAATGGACCCATCCTGTCCGAGGAGGAAGAAGAGGACGAGCGTGCGCTGTCTTCATCCTTGCCATCGATAACATGCCCTTTGAGGTGCTTGCTCTGGCGGAAGATGTGGCTGCCAGGGAGGCGAAGATGCGGTCGCTCTGGTGTCCGGTGGTCGTTGTTGCTGTCGTTGTTGCCGTACCTGTTCCTTCTGGCTCCATATGAATCCTCTTCTCTATACCTGCCATCGCGGTAACGACCCTCATAGTCACGGTACTCTTCGTGATCATCCTCAGAGGGCCTGGATGGTCGCGAAGGGCGCGATTCGACCTTATCTTCCTCTGTCTCGTCGCTCCAGTTGATCTCCAGATCCTCGTTCTCATTGGCCGCACTTTGCTGACGTTGTTGGCGCATTTTCTCCCTGGCCTGCTCGTACTCGTACTCGTCGTCGTCCTCACTGTGGCTCTCTTCTTCCTCCTCCTCCTCGTCATCGTATCCATTCACATACTCGCCATCGACGAACCGGTGAGTCGAGTCAAAGTCCTTGTCCTCGTCCTGCAGGTCTTGAAGGTCCCGTGCGCGCTGCTGGATCATCTCGACTAGGTCACGGAGCTTGTCGTGGTACTTGGATGTGGACCACTGCTGGTCCAGGAACTTGGTGCCGGTGGCCCAGTGGCCCAAATTGGCAACGATCATGTCTGACTTCTCGCCGGCGTGCGCAAAGAGGGGGTCGTGGAGATAGACCAACGTTGTTTGGCCAATCTTTTCCTCGATTCTCTCAACGGAGGGTGCCACTAGTGGATTTGGGTGTGATGTTAGTTGCGAAACGATCTCTTGGAAGTAGAGATGCTTGATCAAAAGGAAAAGGACAACGACAAAGACTTTTCTCTCACCTGTGGTTTGCAGCGTGTTGGTGCCATTGAGTCGGCTCAACAAATTGGCCATGACTTCACGCAGATGGGTGTCGCCCTGGAAAAGGATCTTCTTGGACTTTTTACGCTGGAGACACGACGCATCGAGAGGCATATTGTACCGGCACCCCAGCGGCGTCCAGGTATAGTTGGACCGCCTCCAGCCCTGCTTGTCCAGTGGGTGAGCAGGCAGCCAAGCACCCTGGGAAGCCACCTCGCGCGAGCACAGTGGCAGATCTGGATCAGGCGTCAACACTCCGTTGTTCTCTAGAAGACTGTAAGAGTCGTATCGGTTTCTATTGTTGGAGGTCGATCCGGCATTAAAGCCATGCTCTCGCTCGCGTCGCTCAATTCCGGGGCTTCCTTCGTGGTGGACGGGAAACCGTGGCGGGGCAACACGGGCTGGACACCCACGGCAGACCTCCAGAGGCAGGTTGGAGACGACCTTTTGGTTTCGCAGCACGGGCCATTCATCAGCCTGCTCCACAATCGCACCAAAGTTGTCGTAGAGATGCGTGATGTCGAGGGACAGTTTGCCAGGGTTGGAGATGTGGAAGGGGAACACATAGAGGCATTGGCCGGCGTGGTACCAGTCTGGAGGGGAAAGCTTCTCGGATCCACTAAAGACCACGTGGAACGAGTCTGGTCCAGAGAACTGACGGTGGAAGGCGTCGTGGGTCGCGTTTCCAGAGATGGGATACATTCGATTGGCCGCCATGCACGCAGTCTATGATTTTAGTTTGTTTGGAAAAGTTGTCACTACTAGGGTCCTTATGATGGATGCATCACACAACGAAGAAACGGAATAACGTACTCGATCGCGTCGTCGAACACGGACAAGACCCTCATTACATGTGTAGGGCGAGAAACAAATGTCTGCCGAGAAGTCGGGGTGTTTGGAAGCGAGTGGGGTGCAGTCGTTGGGCTCCAGCAGCAGGAGCTTTTGGCGATCATATTTGCGGAATTTGGGGCAAAGCGGTTTTTTCACATGGTCGAGCATTTGCGAGTAGACCGAAGGTCGGGTTAAATAGTTCACGGGCGAGATAGACGTGGTGAGGTGTGGCTGGATATAGAGCCACAGGACAAGTGCCGTTACCGAGATGATCAGGAATCGTTTCCTGGATCTGGGGCGAAGAAGAAAACTGATCACCATAATGTTCTGATGTGTGCTGGAATGCGCTGGAAGGAGTAAAGTAATAGATCTTGGAAGTAGACAGAGTCGAAAACTTGGCAAGATGGCAACAGATCAAATGCTCACAGTAATTGAAGCGGAAACTAAGAAAGAACTGTACAGGTGTGCCACGGTTGCCAGCATCAGCAACGTCATTGCTGTTGCTGCTATTTTTTCTTTGTTGTCTATATTCCTGCTCACCCTTGACCCTCAAATTTTTAATCATCAGGATAATACAGCCATCTCTGTCCACATATAGGGATGTTGACGGTTGGTGTGAACTCGAATCGATCATTACAAGCCCTCGTTTTCATGCCCCTCTCAAAAAAAACAGAAGATCGCCACTAACCGATCCTTGAGCTGATGGGAAAAAACTGCTTTATTAGTCACTCTACACATCATAGTCTCTCATTTGGCGGCCTTGGTCACAAACTCCTCCACTTCAGAGTCTCGGTAGGCGACATAGCCGCAAATCTCTCTCTCTTGCTGAAACTTTGGAATAAACGACATCCTTGACTCGAACTCACACTTCATCCCGGAGCTCTGCAGAATCTTGCGACTCGCAGTGTTAACAGCGTATGCTTCGCCCTTGGCCACATCGCAGTCGAACTCTTTGAACAAAATCTCCTGCACCACATATCGAGCAGAACGAGCTGCGTACCCTTTGCCAACGTACTCGGGACTGACCCAGTACCCAATGTCCGCCACCTTCAACGGAGCATTTGTCCTGGGCGAGACCTCATGCCCCACAGTTTCGTGAAAGTAGGCATGGATCCATCCCATGATGGGCCCCTGGGGTGAGGTGCGCATGGCCCAGTGAGTGTTGACTCCTCTTGATGTGTAGTATCCGATCGCTCGTTCGATTCGTGCCCGTGCATGAGACTCCAGGTACGGGTGCTGGAAAGACGCAGTGCCGTTGTAGATCTCCTTGTCGATGTTGAGGATCCGTACCATTTCCGGGATATCCGCCAGTCCAACAGCGGATAAGTAGTGAGGAGGGTTTTCGGATACGAGGTATGGGCCCATGGCCTTAACATTCGTGATCTCTGTATTGTCCTGCGGTTGAGTCATTCTGTTTCAATGCTTGATTATGTCCCGTTCTTTCCGTCTGGTTGTCGGTTGGGTGGAAGATGAGGAAGAAGAAGGGGGAAGGGAAAAAAGAAAGCCTGTGTGCTCTCTTTTTATAAATTACGAACTCAAATCAAACGCGGCGTCAATTGCGCCGTCACTGCGTCGAGGACAGTGACTAAGATGACTTTGCCTCGTGGGAAGACGGCCAAGGATCATGGTCGCTGCGTACATAGGATGACAGATATTTTATTTACAGACATCTCGAATATACAAAAAGCTTTTTGAGTGCGTCACATCCATGGCTCATCCGTGGTCAATCCATGGCTCAAGCTCAGGCCGAAGCAAGGTGGACACTCTCGATGGCCGCCTCATCCAAGTCATCGCGCAGCGTCAAGTTCATACCCGAACGGCGCAGGCACTCCTTGCCCTCTTCCACCTGGTTGCCCTGGAGTCTCACAACAATCGGGATTTTGATCTTGGGTCCGTTCTGGAGAGCATCCACAATGCCCTCGGCAATGGTACGGCAGCTGGCAATACCACCAAAGATGTTCACAAGGATAGTCTTCACGTTCTGGTCCTCGGTCAAGATCTTGAAGGCCTGGCTGACCTGCTTGGTCGTCGCTCCACCGCCAACATCCAAAAAGTTGGCAGGCGAAGCACCGTGAAGCTTGATGATGTCCATAGTTGCCAATGCAAGACCAGCACCGTTGACTATCGCGATTTAAGCAAGAGAATGTGTTAGTGGGAATTAATACAAATAAAAAGCACGCTCCTTGTGTCAACAGACAGACGCCACCATACCTAAGCAACCAATGTTGCCGTCCATGCCGACATAGTTCAGGCCGCAGTCCTCTGCCTCAACCTCTCGTGGGTCTTCCTCAGTGGTGTCTCGCATGCTGAGAATATCCGGGTGCTTGAACAGGGCGTTGTCGTCGAATGCAATCTTTGCATCAAAACATACAACTAGATTGAGGCAATGGTTAGATACGCAACATCCCGGGACATTAGAAAACGAACTCAAGATGGCCATACCTTGGTTCTGAGGGGTCAGTCCAAAGGGGTTGATCTCAACCTGAGTAGCGTCAACGTCCAAAAAGAGTTGATACAGGTTTTGCATTTGCTCTGAAGCCTCTTCGACGGCCTTGCCCTGGAAACCAAGCTTCATTGCCATATCCAGAGTTTGGCTCTTGGTTGGACCAGAGTCAATGTCGATATTTGTCTATCATCGTTTGCAATAGCATTGACCATTGTGCATTGTGAGTAATAAGTTCATGTTGCGAAGACTAAAAAGTTTAGTCGATGGCTTTACGGGTGTACCTTGAAGATGTGACTTGGGTTTGTGGCAGCAACTTGCTCAATGTCAACTCCTCCGTCGGGGCTTCCGACCATGACTGGTCCGCCACTGTCTCGGTCCATCAAGATGGCAAAGTAGGTCTCCTTGGCAATGTCCAAGGCCTGCGCAATCATGACCTGGTGAAGAAGGAGAGTGCATCAGTAAGCATGTTTCTTAGGCTTTTGGCATTCTAGCAAACAATTTGAGAACTTGAAATACCTTGTTGACAAGTACTCCATCCTCGGTTGTTTGCTTGGTCTTGAGCTTGTAGCCCAGCATTTGCTTAACCAGCTCGGGTACCTTCTTGGGACTACAGCCAGATGTAAACCAGCATTGTAAACCAGCATTAGGAGATCCTTTTTTTTTTTTTTTTTTTTTTTTTTTGTTCAGAGGCATTTTTGGATGTTGTTCCATGTCGTTTTCTTCTTACTCGCGAGTCAAATGGACACCGCTCTTGAGTCCGCTGGAGAATTCTCCCTTGCCTCGACCACCGGCGTGGATTTGTGCCTTGATGACAATCTCGTCGGCCTCTACAATATAGAATGCCCGCGGGTTGTTTTCATATTAGTTATTCGGTCCGTTTGTACACCCATGTGTCCGTTCATCCTATCCTCCTCCTTGTTCTCCATTCTCCAACCCCGCAACACGCACATACACCGTGGGAAGCTCTACTCTCGCCCATTCATGCATGAAACTCAAAGTGACTGCTGCCAGTTCCCCACACTGCACAGTTGCGGACAGGAACTGAAGGGCAATTTTTTCCGAGAGACGTGGAGTTGGACAAAGCACAAACTCACACGACTGCATCCCATCCCATCCCATACGTACTTAGACCAAGGGCGGCATTCTCGGCCTGCTCCACTGTCTCGGCAATCGCAAAGCGCTGGACATTGATGTTGTGTTTCGCCATCAGCTGTTTGGACTGGTACTCGTGCAGATTCAGGAAACGGACTTGGCTGGCCACCACGGCCCTGAGTGGCAGCAATGGAAGCTGCATGAGGTTATGAGAATTAAATTTAACCATTCCATTCGAAAGCATAAGCTTCTTTCCACTTGAATGAGCATGGTGCAAGTGTTGCTTACCTTTTGATGGATGAAGGGCGATTGGTTCATTCCTACCAGAGGAACACCTCGTCTCATGACATTTCGTAGCATGTTCGTAGTATGTTTTTCTTTGGCAGTTGAGTGGGGAGGGCAGGAAAACAGGCGAGATTGAGTAAGACAGTGAAAGGGGTGGAAAAGAGTGATTGATATAGCGATGGGAAAAAAGGGCAGGCAAAGCGACCAAATGAGAAAAGAAGGGGCGTAATGGGTCCGTGGTCACGAGAGAGGAAGTTCTTGCAAGAAAGCATTACTCCACAGGTGGTCATAGCCCATCCATTGTTTCCGCGTTTTGGTGTTTTTGTCGAAATGCACGCACTGTCCCTTTATTGGATTGGTAGTCTGCTCTCGCTCTCTCTCTCTTTCTCTCTCTCTATCTCTCTCTATCTCTCTCTCTAGTTTCGAGTTAGGAGTACGTGGATCAGGTTCGGTGAGAGACAACAAACGAGTCGGGAACCATGCCGTCCTTGTCATGCTGCGCGTTGGAGTGGTTGATATATGGATCGATGTAATCGTCGGGCATCTTGTCGTCCTTCGTTGCAATAAGTATCCTGCTTGCCAACAGCACAAATGCGGCCGAGATGAAGATTGTGACTATACCGTTTAGCAAAGAATCCGTTAGTAATAATTCAACAGTTTGTAGCGTGTAGGCATATTCAAAGAGACTCTAATCGTCTTACCCATTCCTTTGCGCGTTGTCTCCCACTTGGCTGCCTCCATTTTGGTCCTCATGTCTCCGAGTTGAGCCATGTAGTGGTTGCTCATCGATTGGATCCTGATTTCGAGCGCCTTTTGCTCCTCTCGGACATCACTCTTGCGGCTGTTCATGTCGATCGCAATGTCACTCTTCACGTTGGCGATATCCTCGCGCAGTTTCTGGTTCAGTGAGTCGATCTCGCGTGAAATGATCTCTGATTTGATCGCCAGGGCTGCTGCATCGTTCTTGCGCAAGATCTGGAGCTCGGTTCGCAGTTCTGTCAGCGCAGCTTTGAAGAGATATGACTCGTTTCCGAGATCCGCGCTTGTCAGCATGTTCTTCCTGATCTTGGTCGTACTAAAGGGCGATGCAAAGAGTCGCGGGGAGCTAGGATTAATTTCTCTTCTTTCGGACGGGATAGTCCGAGTGGAACAAAAAAGCCACTAATTTTGCTCTTACTGTTGTCCGAGAAGTACTTTGATGGCTCGCATGATGCCCTCGGCCTGTCCTCGTTGAAAGCCATTCTTTTCCAGCTTGGTGACAATCTTGTTGGTGTTAAAGTTGTGGTTGGTGACAATGGATCGCTGGAAGAACAGAGGCGCGAGATTGTTCCTGACCAGATGGGTATAATGTGTTGGATTCGTCAACAGTGGGAAAGTGCTGTGGTACTGGCCGTTTGATCCATGTGCCTGTCTGTTCCTGGAATGAACATCATCCTGAGCTGAACTGGCACTGCTAGTGTGTCTGTACCGAACCGCCATGGTTCTCGTGCACTTGTCCAAGGGCTGAGCATGCCTCGCCAATGAAAATGAGCCTATTGATTCCACATTGTTGAAGGGCATGTTAGGGCTCTGAGATGATGTCTGAAGGATTAGTATGCATCGCTGTACCTCTTGAGACTACATGTCGACTTGTAGATGCCATAGTTGGGTTGAAGCTGGGAAGAAGCGGAGGCTCTTGCACTCTTTTCATTTTTCCTTTTTCAGGGCTTTTCGCGGAACATTAAGGGGTAATATCCTGTTTGAATAAACTTCAAAAAATTTGAGCTCGCCCGCTAGCTTTAACAACCATTGGGGTCTTTGATGGTTAGCATTAGGGCATGTCTGTTTTGAGCCAGAAAAAATATCGTACATAGTTTGATGTTTATTTACAAACGACGTCGTAGGTACACGAGTAGCAGGGGACTGAAGTCTTAAGGTCTGAAATTTTTACACGCTCCGCTTGATATTGCCGAGGGTTTCGTTGGCTTGGCCGCGGGCTTCCATGGACTTGTCTCCGGTGAGCGCTCCAATCTTCTGCTGGACCTCACCCTCGATCTGGTTGCCGACTCCCTCAGCACGAGTCTGATCATCCGCCCTCCGCTGAGCATTCTCAGCATCGGCCTTCTGGGCTGCGCCGCTGGCAGCGAATTCTGGGTAGCCAAGAGCGGATCCAACGGCTTGCTTGGCGCCTCCGATGATTTGGTTGGAAGTGTTGTAAAGTCTTTCGGTCATCTTGATGGTAGTAGTGAAGAGTGTGGATATGGTGTCGATAAGGTGTTGTTTGGTTGTTGTGAATAGTGACCAGGAAAAGGTGGTGTTCCGAGGCTTTTATATGTTTAGGCTTCCTAAGAGTGTTGTAATGATGTAATGATGACCACATCAATCGAATAATGATGACCGCATAGCTTCGTCATGATTTTGGTGGCAAACTAAAGGAGTTGATTGAACGCCATGGTTAATCGTGGGATTAAAACAAAAATCAAAAAATGATAAATCTTGGCACCAAATTTTCGTCGCAGTCGCGTCATTGCAACCACTGGAGACCCGTCATCGAAGCCAGCGACACCACCACGATTCCATGCACTTAGGCTTTTGGCTCTCATTATCGATCACTATCTAGCATTCAATGATTTTATGTAATTGAACATGCAAATAGAGATATATCTCACTCTTTTCTGTTGGTGGCCAAAAAAAAAGGCTCCCTTTTTTTTGGGACATCCTGCACAGCATTGAACACTTCCATTTGGCTTTGCACTCCACATTTCATTACACAAAAGCCATTGCATACGACATGCACACTACATTACACTGCATTTGCTACACCACAGACGCCTCTGTTGAACCGTAAGTGTAAAATGATGCACGAATAACTACATTCTCATGGTGTCCAAGCAATCTCACACTCTACTCGTGCTCTGCTTTTTAGGCATCCACCACAAACGAGGACCTTCGTCGCGCACAAGACCGACTCGTTTCCTTAATCTTGACGCAGCCCTTCACCTATGAAAGTTCACCACCCGCCACGGCTGTTACTTCCTACTCCCTCCTGCTGCTGTTCAAGAACTTTCACCCTTCACGCAGGCTGTTTTTCCATTCCCGTTCTCGTACCTGCCATAGACTGAGTTTTCGCCACTCATGGGCGCCCTCGGCGGCTCTGCTCTACCACCTTGCCAGAGCCAGCCAACAACAGGCACAGCGATCTTAAACTGGCCAACTGATGACTAGCTCGCGAACCAAGCTACCATGATAGCACTGCCCCTCGATGTGATATCATTTTTCGAGCCTTCATCCTCATCTGACTGTTAGCGAGCACGACGGCACCAACTGTGAACCTTGGACCAGCTTCCGGCCAGACATCCGTCGACCCTTCGTTTAGTCCTTCAATCTCGGCAGGTAGAATATCCGTGGCTGATAGTCTTCGAAATGATTATACTTACGCGTTAGCAAATCACATTTTTCTTACCATCGATACCTTTTTTTTTGTCGTACCAGTAGCCATGCCAAGCCTTGCCGAGTTTGCCGAGTTTGTTGAGTACTTGGTTGAGACCGTCGTCGCAGATGCCAGCTCCAAGAAAGAAGTAATGGACTCAGGCTCCCCAGTCCGAGCATTGGTGGCTCCAGAAGATGTTACATCAGAGACCGCTGTTGCCTTGCCCACCCGGACAGTGAGCGCTCGCGAGATGACGTCGGACCAAGAGAAGGTGCCAAGCAGCCCCCCTGACACGGATGCATGCTGGCTTGCGCCATCCTCGATGTTGAGTGCGTTGAAATTCATTGGGCTTAAGAGACGCACCCAGAAGGAGGAAGAAGTCCATCGCGGCACAAACATCGATACCTCGAGCAGCAAATCCCGCTACAGTCCGTACCCTGTCCTTCCTGGAATGCACGATACGCCAAAGTCGGATCGTAGCCCCTCAGGAGAGATCCAGCTTCCTCGCCACCAGCCTCTGAAAAGAAGGGTGGATCATGTTCCACATCAGCGGAAGCTGAAGAAGCTCGAAGCATTTGTCCCCACTCGGCGTGAATTCAAGAAAACGTTGAGTGAGTTCATTCCAAAAGCAGTGACAAATGCGCCGGCTCAAGGACTTTGACATCCTTAAGGAAAACTGAGAAAACTGTTCGACTGGAAACCGTATTATTTTTTCTTTTTTCTATCAGTTTCATCTCCCCATCTGCACACAAACGCATTCGATGCTTTGTATCATCTTGTACTTTTATTTTCAATCTTTTCTAGTCTTAAGACTCCTTTGCACAAAAGTGAACAATTCGCGAACAAAAAAACAACAACAGGTACCCGGATAGTGGATCTAAGGCTGAGATAACCAAACAGATGCAGAGAAAACTATCATTAGTTTTCTGGTTTTTTTTCTTGAAGGGACGTGTAGTTGATTTGATGAGTTCAATCAGAATCGGGAGATGGAATGGCAATGGATCAGGTCACGAAGGAAATTATCCTCAGAAAGAGTAGGAAGTCTAACATATATATTGTGATACATCATATTGCGATTCCACATTGTTTGATGGGGAGGATGGAGTAAAAAATGAATGTAAATCTGGTATTAGTGCTTACCTTGAGGAGTGGGGGATGGTGAAGAAAAAGAGAATCTGATCCAAATCACGCTTTATACTTTTTTTTTTATTTTCGGGACGAGAATTTTTTTCAAATTGGGCCCTTAAGCCAGCATGGGCAGTACTAGAGAGCCGTTTAAGTCTTTCCAGAACTGAGTCTTTCTCCCCTTCTTCCTCTTCACACCGCCTGTTTTTCCGTAACCTTGTGCATGCCATATTGCTAGATACAAGAGACAGTGGACAAAAAAGTCAGATTAGCGGTCTGTAGATCGACACAAAAAGGGATCCGCGAGCGCGTTTCCAACTTACAACCACAATTCGTCGATCGTGCAGTACACAGCCATTCGTCGATCGTGCAGTACACAGCCATGAATCTGATCAATCACCAAGGTCGCCTTGTCTGTACTCGGCATTCTAAGAAACGCCTGGTTTCGAAGTTTCCCTTTGGTGAAGTACTTGAAGATGTTTGGCCTATCCGAATTCGCAAAAAAAAAAAAAAAAAAAAAAAATGGTTGTGAGTTGCCACCGTTACCACACTCGAATAAAAAGGTTCAAGGCATCACAAGCAATGTGCTTACCCGAGAATTGCCTCCTTAGGTTCGAAATAGTGTGCAAAAATGTTGACAAGATCACTCCTGCTCGTCTTTTTGAAATCCAGATTGAGGATGTGAATGTTCTCGTTGGGTTCCTTGGGTGCGTGATCCGAAACTCCCTCGACGTCTACAAATTGTGAAAGTAGAAATGTCTGTCAATCAACATCCGATGGATCTAGATAGAGGAAAAAAAAATGTAGGAAATCGATAAAATACCTTGCGATTCCTTTGTTGCCATCAATGCATCAAGATTCGTTAATACAATCGGCTCCGCTGCAGTGTTGCTCAGAGGAGGAGGAGGAGGAGGAGCTTCTGAGGGAGGAGGGATCACTCCAAGGGTTGAAAGTTCTGAGGTCGCTGATTCCATATGAGCTTGAGACATCGCCACTAATGTACTCGATTCTGGTGCTGTAGATGTTTCCTTTTGAAGGGCATCTAACAAGGCTGGGGCTGGCGCTAAAGACTCTATCCGTTGCTCCATCTCCTGCATCTTTTGTTTCTTCCGCATTCGCTTCAGTTGACTTTTGGACAGTGCGTGGGGCTCTTCCTTCTCTCCGGATGTCGCGACAGTCTCGCTGTCCTTGGGTTTGAGATGGGCAGCCTCTTGATCAATGTCCATTGTCGATCCACCAGAGTCAGCTGCAAGTAGCGCCTCATCACTTATTCTCGCGGCTTCCTTCACGCGCTCCTGATCCAAAGGTCTTTGAGTAGTATCGACAGCCGCAGGCTTTGCAGGTGTATCTTTGAGTGCGCCGACATGTGCATGGCCTTTAGTGTCAGCGGTCAGAACCCCTTCCTGAATCATCTTGGTGACCAAAGCCTTTCTCTCTTGCTCTTCGTCGGGTTCTGACTCAACCTCGGATTCGTCACTCGCAAGGAGATCGTCTGTCTGTTTCCGTTTTTGTCCTGGTTGACTCGATCCTTGAGGTGGCTGTCCTTGGCCACTACCAACCAACTAAACAGGCGCGCGGAGGAAAACATAATCACGAGTGGATAGATCAGCATGTGTAAAACAGAACAGAGGAACCAAAAATGATACTACAGTGAGCGTACTGTCATGACTGTAGCTTCGACCATTGGCCGCGCGAGCGGTGCAACGTTGAGTCCCTTCTGCAGATTGATTGTCTACCAGAGTTCAAAAAAAAAACCAAAAAAAAACAAAAAGGTTAAGACTAAGCTTTACTTACAATAAACTCGATATCTTGCAGGGATCTTTGTTCTTTACCTTCATACTGGCTGTAATCATGGCTGGAGGCTGTTTAGACACAAGGCTCTTGACTGTGAACGGAGGCGGCAAGTCCATCTTGTTCATCAGGTGCAGCACGTTGATGTAGAACCGTGGATCCTCAAGGAGCTTTGCTGCTATGTTGTTGACGATCGGTTTGGTCGCTGGCGGATACGCGTACTTGGGTCGTGGGACATGTGCCTGTGATAGTGCAGCTGGGGGCACAGTATCCATGATAGTCGGTGCTGACGGTGGAGAGAACAGTGTGGGTTGCCCCTCACGCAACATTCGTCGTGATGGTTGAGGCGGTCTGGGCTAAAAAAGAATGAATGCAAAGCAATAGTAAGGGATTACTGAGGGAATTAAGTGTTCCATGGCAGGGGGCATGCTGATCTCTTAGAAACATTGACGAGAGTCATAATTACCTGCATGTGCCATTGCATCAAGATATGAAGAAACGTTGAAAGGGAATGTTGAAAGAAAAGGACAACAAGCGGAGGGTGGAGAGATTTTTTAAAATGAGGAATGAGCACATACGCCTCAAAAACCCATTTTTGGGTAAATTAAGCATGGCTGTTTCTATCAACGGCAAATGGTTCTTTTTTTTTTGCTGGCAAACAAATGATTATATTGATACAGGGACGAGATGGTGGGGAGGGTATACATGGTCTATAGGGCAACAAAAAAGGCAGAGAGTACGGGGGAAAAAAAAGACAGAAAAAGAATTACAGAGACACTTGTAAAATAGTTACGACACTGCTGATAATCATCCAGGGTTCGTCCCCCCATTCATGGATCCAGCAAACATGTCAAACAGCATGTTTCCGCTAGGGTCAGAGACGGTGTCTCGTTGCTGGCTATTCAATAAGCTGAATGAAGGTGTCGGTTGTTGCTGTTGATGCTGTTGTTGCTGCTGGAGCTGGAGCTGGAGGTTTGCCTGATGGAATGGGTGCTGAGGCTGAGTTGGGAGTGAGGGTTGTTGTTGCACCTGTTGCTGGAACAGTTGAAGGGACTGAGATGTCGGTACGAGACTTGAAGCCAATGGGTTGGCTTGGATTTGAGCAGGTGAGGAATTCGTACCGAGGACCGAGTTCGAGGCGGCGGCTGTTCCCATGATCCGCATGGCGACTTGGTGCGGAGGTTCCACGCGCCCATTCATCTTCATACCGAGGACTTGCAGAGCCAAAGCAATCAGATCTCGGTCGCCCTTGTTCTCCTCGTACTCAAACAAGACACCGACATCGTCGTCAGCACCGAGGCCTAGTCCACCTAAAGATGTACCAGGCCCACCGAACAGCTGAGCCATCGTTCGGACAAGCTCGTTACTGTTCGCAGTCCCGTCTGCCATCCCGTTGGGTCTTGCCCCTCCTCCCAAGGTGTCGCCACTATTGTGTGCCTTGACAACAGCTGTTCCTGGGAATCCTCTGGGGGGTAAGCGACAGATCACAGTTTCTGGGCCATAATACTGGACATTCAAAGCTGGAACGCCATCAAATGTGGGAACCATTCCTGGGAAGAATCCGCTACCCAGCAATGTGACCTCTACTCCACCTTCTACGGGGCCGCGGGAAGGAATAAGCTTCTGGACCCTGGGCTTCTGTCTAGCAAGGATGGCCTGCTTTTGTTGCTGCTGCAGTTGTTGTTGATGTTGTTGTTGCTGTTGCAGCTGCTGTTGCTGTCGGAACATCATGAACTGTGCTGCGGCTGAAGCAGCGGATGATGGCGTTGAAGGGGCGTCAATATGTCCAAGGTGAGGCGAAGGTGAAAGACTAGGTAATGATGCGGTTGACGACATGACAGGCGAGCTTGCTTCCGACGCTGTTGGAGCGTTCTTGCGTGGTCGGCCTCTCTTTTTCGGGCCCAAGGCTGTATCTGTATTTGAGATCGATGAGCTGGCTACTCCTGAGAAACTTGCGTTGTTTCCTATGAGAGCTGAGGTTGCGTCGGTTTGTGCAGTTGGTATGAAAGCACTGGAGGTTGGGCTGGTTGTCTGTGCCATAGCAGCCTTCATATTTTGAAGAGGATCCTTATTCACAGTGGGTGTCCATGGAACTGGTGTCACTCCGATAGATTTTTGACTCTGTACGCCTTTTTGAAGCTGCATCAACAGCTGTTGCTGCTGTTGCTGGACCATGCTCTGACGCTTGAAATTCTGGAACTCCTGCATTTGTGAAGCGTCCAAAAAGCTCGACGACCCTGGGGCGCCTGCCATTGTTGTGGCTGCATTCATGGATGAAGAGAAGGTTGCGGTGAATGGCGATGGATGAATAGTTGGGCTGAACTGAGAGGAAGTTCCAGTTAGGGACGGTATTGACGAAGAGGACGAAAAAGGTGTCGGGATTGAGAATGAAGATCGGCTCGCCAGTGCGGCACTTGACAGCGGGGTCGACTCCTGAAGTATATTGGAATTTTCGATAGAAATGTCGGATGCAAGGGTCGAGGCCTGGAAGGCATCGGGAGGAGAGTTCATGGACTCGTCCAGCGTCGTGAAGCTTTCCATCATGGAAGCAGATTCTGCGTGGAGGCGTTCTTGCTCTTCATTTGCATCCTTTGTATCCTGATGAATGGATCCGTTCCTTGTAAGAAGTGAAGCCGAGTTGGTGTGGCGCAAATACATATCCATAGTACTCTGATCCAGCAAGCTTCCTGTGACCATGGCCTGCGAGAATGAAGGTGAAAACGCGCTACGATCATCCTCATTGGCGAACGGTGATCCCGGCATGAAAGGCGAAGGTGTTACCAAGGTGTCCATCGCGCCGAAGGGTAGTGTGGAAGCAAACGGCGATGGGCTCATGGGAACAGAGGAGACGTCGTGGCTCGTTTTCCGACGGAAGGGTCCTCTGGTTATATCCGATGAGGGCATCTGAACATCCTCCATCGAACTATCGTCGCCAACCCTCCGCTTGCTCCGTCCACTCAACGGTGACAAAATGTCTCCAGACAACAGCTCCAAATCGTCCTCCTCTTTCTTGACCGAAGTTTCAAAGATGTCTTGATAACTGTCATGGCCCACATTTCCTGCCTCCAGGTCCAGCTCCATGTCCTTTTCATCCTCATTCTCTTCCTCCAGATCTGTTTCGGCGGTGTTGAAAGTAAGCGCGTCTTTTGGCGTGGAGGGCAATGGCGTGGGGGGTATTGATGAGGATCTCGTATCTGCCGATCCGGCTCTTGTCACTGTTGATGTTGCTTTGGCTCCGCTTGATGTGACCTTCTTTCCTGACTTGTGATCATCCATCATCATGACTGCATTGGTCAAGACTCTTGCAACCACTGCTCCTGTTGAGTCGCGCGCTGTAAATTGAATGCTATCAATCATGGTGATGGTCAGGGCAATGTGGAAGAAAGATGGGTTAGAGAGTGTTTGTGAAAATACGAACAGAGCGTCAGACACAGAAAAAAGGAGTCTAACATGTGTCAGCCACTATCAATAAAATAAAAATGGCCCACATTGTCCACTTGGCACACTGTCAGCTGAAAATTTGTATCCATTGTTGCATGTCCTTGCAGATGGTGTTGAGCTTCTCCGTTATTTCAGATGCGTGTCCTGTATTCCTGTGGCCCTTGCATGATATCCACAGCTGCCCGCGCGTGTTGCCAAGACAAGTCCAAGTCGATCACAGAAACTGATTTCCACAAGTGACATTAATCGCGCTCCCTTTCTTCCCCCTTTCTCGTTATCCAAACATGCGTTATGTGCCCATGGGTTTGAAATAACATTGCTGCCATACCGAAAGCCGACCTTCTCATTGTGATGTCGACAGTAACATGTGATTCGCGTTGGTAAAAGGCACTGGCCATCTGCAAAATCAACGTATTCCGTGCTACTAAAGACCATAATCCTGCTCTTCTCCCATGCTTGGTACTCTACTGGATCCGTGGGTGTGGGTGGGATGGGCTCGCTCGCGAGTGCAGCGGGATTGTGTCCGCTTTTGGCACTGATCGAGCCGAAGATCGATATGGATGCCAGTGGTCCTGGTAGCTTCTGTGCTTCTTTCCGTCGATGTGCCCGTTTTCGTTCCCGTCCAATGCAGTTGTCGCATGTCTCCAAGATCTTTGACATGTCGTGGTCGCAGACAAGTCGTGCATCCAGCGTTAATATTTCGGATTCCTGTAAGCTTTTGTTCCGTCCTAAACGGGAGATCATCGTAGCCAAAGTATGTTAGCGAGTTGCGCCATATGATCCATGTTTGCTAAAAGGTGGCTGTTGTACCGTTGAATTTTTCCATGCGGTGCTTTTCTTTGGCGATGAGCGAGTGAGGGAGGCGTATTTGCTTCCAGTCCTTGACACTACCACCTTGAGCATCTTTGAGGTGGAAGGCGATCTTGAGCTGGGTCTCGACTCTGCACTTGCCGTTCTCGGCGGGAATGCCGGAGATCTCGATCTGGAGACTATGGTCAGTTGAAGCAGTAGTAGTGATGACAGTAAAATTGAGTACATAGGCGAAACTAAGATGTCAGGCGAGCTATGCATGGCATGGAAATGATAGACCAAAGGGGAAGTTTCTCTTATTTCTTCGGCAAGGGTCGATGGGAATAGTGTGGGGAAGTCCAAGGAGGTCGTTTGTTAAAGCCAAGGAGGTTGGAACAGAATAGGAATCGCTCAGGTTGCACACAACGAACTATATCCACAGCATCCTTCCAACGATGCATCCTTGTCAGGTTGTGAGTTTCTGGACTTTCTGAGTGTTGTTTTTCTAGTCTGTTTGTGTTCCCATCGCTTTGGCTCATCTATGATCAGCACTGAAGTCATGGCTGCCCTGAGTTGGGTTAGGTGGCTTGACTTGGCTTTCATTCCAGGACAATGTCGGGGTGATGCCTGAGGGTTGTCAACAGTGTCGTATCGTGTGCGGTGCATGTGTAAGTAGGGATGTAAGCTAAGGGAGGCAACATACCCTTCCCTGATGGTCATGTGGATGTTTATGTGTTTGCGTGCAGTCGATGAAAGAATAAATTCCGCTTTTTACAAATGGAAAAAAATGACAGTTGGGGGGTAGTTGTGTTGTTGCGGTCAAGGTAAATAATGAAGGAGGCGAGGAAGATTACAGAAGGAAGGGCCACCAAGCCCAGAAGGAAGGAAAGATGATGGGACTGAAGAGTAGAATGGATAAGATGAAGGGAAGGAGAAATGAGGCGAGGGAGTGAGTGGGTGAATGAGAAAGATGGCGATCTCTTCAAAAGTGGAGCTCAGCTCGCTGTGCGATTCATTTTGAAGCGGTTCCTGTCTCTGTAACCTGAACCTCTTTAGTGCACTCACTTGAAAATAAACAGGGAGGACTGCCAAATAGAACCTCGAGGAACACTATGAAAAATGATGGGGTGTGAGTCCGTGGAGTCTTGCCAAGGAATTTTGTCTTCCTGTGTGCAAAATAAAAAAAGGTCCAGTGTCCAGTGCCCAGTGTCCAGCTGCCTTTGCGTGTCCTTCTGTCAAAGTGTTGAGTATTCTACGTGGCGGAGCTTGATCCAGTCGCATTGATCGAAAATCCTTGGTTTCGTCTTCGGCACTGCATAGTGCCGAGGTAGTTTTATTTATTTATTTTGGGGCATCGTGATCGTTGGCAAAGAGGGGCAAGGGAACCAGCATACACGTTGTCGGGGTAATCGCGTTTGGACGCAACACTCACAGACAGACGCCTGAACAAGAAAAGCCCCAATATTATTTGAGACACGCGAGTTGCCTTGGAACACAGACTCGTTTGTTCTCCTGGATGTGTATGACGTTGCATGACGCCATTTTCCCTCTCCTGTGTCCTTCCAGGCACAGACTCGTATTTTGGAAGCGAAAGGGTTCCTGTCCTGGCCAGACGTGTCTAATCCGCGACATTCATCTACTGTGCGCTACGATGAAGAGGGATCTTCGCATAAAATGCCACGACTGCATGCATCCTATCCATCCTAGGAATGTGGCCCCTTCTTTGCCACACTCACACACACACAGACCAGCATTCTTTTGATTCAGGCTGGCCTGAGGAGAGTGCTGTCCACGTCGTGTATGCCCACACACTGTGCACACTCGCCCGTCCATGGGAGACTCACATTCATCCCTATTTTTCTTTTCTTTCTTCCTTTTCTATTTGAAGGGCCCATCCATCCCCTCAATTTCTGCTCTTCCTCTTCTTTTATCCTTCTCGTTCTGGCTTTGCACCAATATCCTCTTTGCCACATCTATTCCACATCATATATACCATCTACGTTTTACCATACTTCTATTTCTTGTAGCTTTGCAACCATCCGGCCCACACTAAGCACCACCGCAAACCAAAGAGTAGTACAAAATGTCCTATGGCGGCTTCAACCCAGGGAAGGGGTCGTCAGAGTTGCCTTTTGTCAACACCAACATGAGATCAAGAACAGGCAGCGTCTCGTCCGTGCACTCGAACCAAGGCTCCCCTTACCCGCCGCCGCAGCCCCAACAACAACAAACACTCTCGGGATCGCGCCCAGGAACACCTGGCGGCGATGGCTACTTCCCCAATGCAGGTGGATATGGTGAGAGTGGGTATGATGGATATAACTCTGGCTCTTCCTCACCCGCTTCGGCCAGCTCCTACCACAGCCCCACGCCTCCGATCCCCATACAGCAGCATCACCAGCACGGATTTGGGCCTGGTGGACATGGGTTCGACCCGCTTGGTGATCTTCAGCAGATCCCTCTCAATTCTAGCGGGTATTCGAATCGGCACACACGATCCCACAGCAACGCCTCTGAGACCTCGCTGAACATGGACGAGGACCTGCACTACTCCCCTGGCTCGTCGGCAAGCTCGTCTCGCCGTGGAAGTGTCTCGGACTCTGGTGGAGGGTTCTTTAACCGCAAGTCTCGGGGGCGGACCTTTCGCCCCGAACCACATCAGTCGCCAGAGGACTATCAGAGCGATCTGGACAGCATTGCGTCGGACCCCGACGATCGGTATCGAAAAAAGGGTAGTGGAGGAGGAGGAGGGAAGCGTGTTGGTGTCAAGGACATCTTCAACGACTGGGACCTGTTGCTGCCCAGCACCGACTCGTATGGCAACCGAGGAGACGACTTTGAGGATGACGATGGGCTGAATGACGACGAAAAGAGGAAGAGGCAGCAGTTGGTCAAGAAGGGCTGGGAGAGTTCTCGAGGCCAGGCCATCCTGATCAGTCTGCTGGTGACGGTAGCGGTGTTTGTCAGGATCTGGAAGTTGGCTGTACCTTCAGCAGTTGTGTAAGTATCCATTATTTTTTTGTCTTGCCTAACTAATGGCGCTCTGGTGTGTTGTAGTGTGGGTCATTCACGCCACTAACGAGCGAATGTAACACTGTGCAGTGCGGAGAAAGAGAGAGGAGAAGAGCAAGAAAGGGGTGGGTGTTTTGACCACCCATCCATCCACGGTCAATAGAGCGAAAAGGGGGGGGGGGGGCATGGGTGAGTGGGGAATCTCTCTCCTTCTGAATGTGCAAGTCCATAGTCCATTGCCATGTCCACCCCTTGAATATGTGCAAAAGGGCGTGAAATAGGGAGCGCGGGAACTGCGTTGAACTGTGTGTCGGCGAATAGGAAGAAAAAGACGAGGAGAGCGGACCATTGTCTATGGCCTTTCGAGTGCAATGGCGCATTATGCTCCGAGAGGCTGCGCTTGCGTGAGCTGTGGTACTAACAAGAGCAAGAAAACGACATTGGTATCCTTAGACACGACGAGCAACACTTTGGAGGATTTGCTGCCGACTACATCAAGGGCGAATTCTACATGGATGTGCACCCTCCATTGGGCAAAATGCTGTTTGCTACTGTTGCTTATCTCCTTGGATTCGACGGCAAGTTTAGTTTTACGCCGGGAAAGTAAGTTGCTCGACCCTGTGTTATTACCCAACCTGGAGTATGATGCATCTTGGACCACTAACATGCTTCCGACTTTTACAGGTTGTATCCACAAACTGTCCCTTTCATTGGGATGCGGATGTTCGCAGTAGCCTGTGGAGTTGGCTTAATCCCAATTTCGTATCTGACCATCAAGCGATCGGGCCATTCGACTCAGGCAGCCATAATCTGCGCAGTGCTCGTCACTTTTGAGAATGCGTTGATCACCCAGAGTCGCTTTATTCTTCTAGATGCACCAATGATGCTCTTCATGGGCTACACTTTGCTAGCATGGATCAACTTTTACAATCACCGGAACCGCCCGTTTACTCGTGGATGGTGGCTGTGGCTATTGCAGACTGGAACTGGACTCTTTCTCTCTAGCAGGTACCTCTTTTGTTTCCCTGACGTGACAAAGTTGTTCTACATATCCAGCACTAACAGCTTGCGACTTCAACATCCATAGTGTCAAGTGGGTTGGACTCTTTACAATCGCCACAATCGGCGTCTGTGTCCTCAAGTACCTTCAAGAAGCGAGAACTCATCTCTACGTCAGCACTGTACGTATGTTCTTGCATCTTTATTTCCGTCGGAAATTACGTCCATCTAATGTTGTCTATCCTTTTCCAGCGCAACTTTTCAAAGCAGTTCGTCGCGCTTTTTGTATGCTTACTCGTATACCCCGCGGTGATGTACGTCTGTCTCCTTGCCCTTGACTTTTATCTGCTGCCAAATTCGGGATCTGGCAATGCCTGGGTCAGTCCTCAGTTCCAGATGACTTTGAAGAATCACGACGTCGAGCCAGTTATGGCGGGTAAGCAGCCTACAATACAGGATCATATCCATGGTACTGTTGCAACACGTACTAATCCCTCTCACACCCATTCGTCCCAATAGATATCGCATGGGAGTCCAAGGTACACATTCGACATGCAAACACTAACGGGGGCTGGGTTCACTCCATGCCCGGCGAATACACTCGAGACGGGGCCTATGGTAACGCATCATAAGCTTTGGTCGTATAAAGCATACCTTTGTTTGGAGAACTAACAGACTCTACGTTCACTATACAGACCAAGCGATCCAACTTGTGGAATGGGACGATGAACTGACATGCTGGCTAGTCTTCCCAGCTGATCCTCTGCTGAGGGAGCAACACGCGATCAAGAAGGAGGCTCGCAAGGAGGATCCAACACTAGAATTCGAGGGTTACATCTATGATGGCGACCATATCCGACTTCGTCACTGCTATTCAAAAGTCGCACTTGCAACCAATGACCTCGCCTCTGTCGGTTCCAACAAGACCTTTATCCGCGAGGTCCGTGGCATCAAATGGCTCAAGAACCCGACTCAGGACACCGTCTGGAAGCTGGAATTGGTGGCCGAGGGTCTTATCCCTGGCCTGGCTGATGACTATGGCATTAGACCAGATTCAGGAGTTAAAGACAAGAAGGGGAGCGATGAAGACCATGGACTCAAGTCCTCGGAGTTAAAGGAAGAGCCAATTGTGCCGACCAGGGACCAGAACAAGCAGTGGCACTCGATCAAAGGGTTCCGGCTCTTCAACGAAGAGCTGAACTGCTACCTGCAGTCGCACAAGGTCTTCCGTAGCCCTTACTCGACCTACCAAGAAGTTGGATGTATCCAGGGCGGACGCCAGAAGGCCAACACTATCTTTATCGTTGACCAGAATGTCAACTCTCACTGTAAGTCCATTCAGGCGGCGGATGTTCAAAAACAAAACACGAATACTCACATAATCTTTTACTTGATGACACTACGATGATATTCTAGTGCCCAAATCAACTCCATCGCTCACCTACTCGCCACTGTCCTTTTTCCAAAAGTTCCTCGAGATGAATCGAGTGATGTGGTGGACACACCACGATCTGAGCTCACCCATCCATGGTGAAGATCAATATGGCCAGAGCAGGACCGACGAATCTAGGCCATGGACATGGCCATTCATGAAGCGCGGACTGAACTACTACAGTAGCAAGGAGACCAATCACTACATCCATCTGATGGGTAATCCACTTCTCTGGTGGGCTGCCTCTAGTGCCGTTATTCTGTACATTGCTAGTTGTGTCTCGGGTGCCTACACGTTTATCAAGGTCAAGAGTCCTCCCATCAAAGTCGAGAGAGATCGGTTTGGTAGGGCGTCACTCAATGGTTATATCTGTCATTCTTTTTCATGGCTTCGACTAACAGTACTTCTTGTTTTCTTGTCTAAAGGGATCACTCCGTTTTATTCGGTGGCCTCGGGAACCTTCTTTGCCGGATGGGCTATCCACTATGCGCCATTCTTCTTCATGAGCCGCCAACTCTACCTTCACCACTACCTCCCCGCATTATACTTTTCGATCCTGCTCCTGGTTTCGCGAGTCGATCGATTCTGGCAAAAATGGCCCAAACATGTCCGATACAGTGCCGGCTTGGCCTTAATGGGCACCATCATCTTGTCTTGGTTTGTGTTCTCGCCTCTGGCCTACGGCTCCGATTTCGGATCCAAGGCGCAATGTGAACGACTCCGTATTCTTGGCAGCTGGAAGTTCACTTGTCAGAGACTGGACCTTCCCTGGGCACGCCCACACTCTGCCCGAGCTGTCTCGGATGAGATACGCGCCAAGGGTATAGAACAAGACTCAGATGTTCCACACTTCTATGCGGAGGACAACCACTCTTTCGATGGAGTAGAGGGTGATGTTGACGAGCACCGCAGCAGTAAGCAGGAGCATCATGAAGAAGATGCATTGCCGGAGTTGACAGAGGCGCAAAAGAGGGAGACAAGGGCGCTGATTGACAAGCAGGTGAAGTTGACTCGAGCAGCCGAGGCGCGCGCCAAGGAGATCGATGAAAAAAACGCGCTGATAGCTGAGAAGAAGGCACTGGAGCATAAACAACGGGAATTGGAGGAAAGATTGCTGGCCCAGGAGAGGTTGTTGGAAGAGCAAAGAATCGTTCAGGAGAACATCCAGCGTGATCGTGAGGCAGCCCAGGGACAACAAAGACAGGGCCAACAGCAGGGACAACAACAGCAAGAAGATGCCCAGTATGAGGAACAGCGTCAAAGGGTGCTGCAAGCGATGGCTGATAAGCATGCTGAGAGTCAAGGCGCATCACATATGGTGTCGGATGCGACTCGCGAGGCTCTAGAAGAGCAGATTCGTCTACTTCAGGCGCAGTTGGAGGGTAGCCGAGGCTAGCCACAGTGTTCGCACAATTAGCCACCATTATCCACCATCCACCATCTGTTCATCCATCTTTATCTGCCAATCTTTACTTTGGACATTAAAATCTATGAATCCAAGAGTCGGATCGCAGGTATATTTCGTGGCAAACGCGGGGACATGACCTTGAGGAGACTCAAAGCATGTTCAGATTTTTATGCCCTGGCTGCTCACTCGTTCCTTCGTTTCATCGCATTGCCCTTGATCATGATCCTACTCCTTTATTCTGGGCGCCGTAGTCCTCCTTTGCAGTTTTTTTTATCTAGAGACCATCCTAGTTTTTTTGAACCTTCGCTTTCAAACTTGGGCTCGCTTTCCAATGACCTCAATATGCCGGGGAGTATCGCCTTGCTGTTTGCTAGTCCTTGAGCTGTTTTTGACCTTTCCTGGCATCTCTCACATTCTGTCCTCTTGAACTTCTCATTTCGGCCACTATGCTACTGTGACGAGCCACTCACCTCTTGTTCTCATTACGAAGCAGCAGAAAGTGCGCCTCCTTTGTTTTGATTTTCATTTTGTTCGACATATCAACGGAAATGTTCCGTCTTCTGGGCTTACCTTCCATCATTTTACCCGTTGCGTTTTTGAAAGTAATGAAAAAAATCGATATATTTAAAATAAAATTGTTACTGCATTCTCTGTGAATACTATTTTTTTTACTCCATCTCAACATCCTCATCCTCCTCATCGTCCTCCTCCTCCTCATCGCTATCCTCGCCCTCGCCAACACTCAGCTCCATATCAAACTCCTGGTCGCATCCCAAGAAGCTGTCGCACATTGTGTACAGCTTAAACTTCTGCTCTCCAGCACGCGGGCACACAAACTCGAGTTTGACATTCAGCTTGCGCTGCAGCGTCACACGCTTGATCGACAGCAGCGTCTTGGTCGCAGGGTCGCCCACAACAATCCACCAACCCTCGTCCTTCTTGGCCGGGAAGAATGGTGCTGGCACACTCGTCAGCTCCTCGTCGCCCTCGCGCTCCAGCTGAACATGCACCACAACGGGCTGGCCGGCCTTGATCTCGTCCTCGTCCTCGACATTGTAAGCCACCTCGATGCTAGGGTAGCGGTTCACAAACTCTGCAATCGCCCGCATCTTGCGGTCGTCCACACGCAGGGCTTCCTCGCGGTCCTGGTCCTCGAGCTCCAGAATATCAAACACAGATTCGGCGCCCTTGGCTTCGCAGCGCTTGATCATATCCTCGGTCATGTAGGGGATCTGCTTCAAGGGCGAGTCGCGGTCCCACATGGCCTGCACACTCATCTGGGCCAACTCCATGGCCGCCAAGGCCGGTGGCAACCAACCGTTCGAAGAAATGACGTCCACACAGGCTTGGAGCAGAGGAATCACCTGCCCAACCACCGTAGCCTGGTCCGAAGCCAGATCTGGAGGCAGCTGGGTGCGTGAAAAGTGTGCCTGCAACAGAATGTTGGCCTTGTGGTGCGGGCTGGAAAACTTGACGTTGCTCAGCTTGACAGGCAGGCGGTCATAAATGCGCTTCAAAACCTGGTCCTCGTGATGACGGATCGGGATCGACTCAAACTCGGCCGCGGTCGAAATAATCTCCAAGAGTCCCTTGAGCTTGGTGGTGGGTGTCAAACTGGAGCTGAACAGCTCGACAGTCGAGAAGTTAATGCTGTAGTAGGCGGCGATCATACCCAGGTTCAGGGGCGACACGTCCATCTCGTCCTCGATAGCAATGCACTTGGAAGTCACCAGGTCGTTGATCGTGGTCTCCACAAGTTCCGAGAGATGGTCCGACAGATGGCGATGGGTGATTCCTTGCAAGTTGTAGTAGTTGGGGTTCTGGGTCATACGGCGGTACAAGAACGTCCAGGTCAAGTAATCCACTGCCTCTTCCTTGTTCTCGATCGTCTTGGTTACAATCTCAGCATTGAAGTGGTCGTGCAAAAAATGATCCAAGTGCGATTCCACGGGTAAAGCCTCGAACAGGAACTTCTTGTAGAACTCCTTGCGGTTAGACTGGCACATGAGGACACAGCGACTCGACTCGTCCTCGTTGGGGCGGCAGGCGCGACCCATCATCTGGAGAATATCCGTCGTAGGGTAGTCGGCATAGCGGTGGTCCTTGCCGTCGTAGAACTGGGTGCCCATGACCACGACCATGTACGAGCTCAAAGGGATTCCCCAGCATGTATCACGAGAGGCCACAACAACCTGGATGGCACCAGTCTCAAACAACTTCTCAACGACGCGCTTGTCGCCCTTGCTCAAAGCTTCATGGTAGTATCCGATTCCGTGCTCAAGAGCTTCAGCCAGCTTCTTGTCCTGGACATGCTCCAAATGGGCTTGAAGGACATCGCGGTCGCAGTGAAGGAAGCGATCAGGCTTGTCGTCGGCGGCGCAGAAGGTCAACAGGTCATTCACGGTCAAGCGACACTGCTTTCTGGATGGCACAAAAACGATCACAGGCTTCTCGGGAGTGTGGGTGACAATGGCAGTGTAGGTAGGCTTGGCCATCGCAATCATCCATGAAGCAAAGTGAGGAATGGTGAAGCTCTGGATGTGGACATCGAGGGGCAGGGGGCGGACCATGGGATGGAAGTTGAAGATCGTGTGGCTGGTGGCGCCAATCCACTCGCCGAGGTCGCGGGCATTAGCCAACGAGGTGCTCAGGGCAACAATGCGGATCTTGGACTTGAGCTGCTTGGCGATATAACGCATCCGGGAAACAATGACCTCATAAGTAGGACCGATGTCACCTCCAATCAGGTGCAACTCATCGGCGATAAAAAGCTGGATGTTCTGCACGTTCTTGCGCTGCTTCCAACGACGAGACAGGATATCCCATTGACCAGGGGTTGCCAAAATAACATCGCCGCGCTCGAGAAGCTTGAGATCGGCACTCGTCTCACCAGTCAAAGCGACAATGGTCTTGCCGCCCTGGAGATCCTTGAACTTGGCATGCCACTCCTGGCGACGGGCGTCAACGACTTCTTGGTGGGGAGCAATGTAGACGATACGGCCCTTCTCTGCAGACTTCTTGTTCCACTGTCTCAGCATTGCAAACTCGGCACAGATGGTCTTGCCAGAGCCAGTAGGGGCACCCACAAAGACATTGTCGTCCAATGTGTACAGAGAGTTGAACACCTGGGTCTGAATGGGGTTGAACTTGGAGATCGACTCAGAGTAGATAGCCTCAAAAGCGCGGTTGCGCAGGGCGGTCACTGGCAAAGGCTGGAGATCCAAGAGCTCGGTGTGGGGAGGGTACTTCTCAGGCAGGATCAGGTGCTTGAACGAGATGGGGAAACGGGTCTCGGAGTGCAGCCAGCGATCCGAAACAATGCTGACAAAGTAGTTGGGAGGCAGAGGGTCGAACAGGGGTACAGTGAAAGTCATGAGATGCTCCTCCGTGGCGTACTGCTTCTTAAGGATGAACGACTCTTGGTGCAGAATCATCTCGCCGTCAACGTCCTCCACGAGAATCCAGAAGGCCTCGGCTGAGCCGTGGACCTTGTCGTCCCAGTTGAAATCGGGTGTGATGGTGAGCTCGACCTTGAGGATCGAGCGAGTAAGGGGCTGCACATGCGACTGGAGATCCAACTTGGGGAACTGGTGTACATACATCTCCAAAAGCTTACCGGCCTTGGGGACACCCACGAGCTCGCCAATCTCTTGAGGTGAAAGGTCAAAGTAACGAATCCACTCAAACTCCTTGCGCTCAATCTTCTTGATCAATTCGGGGTTGATGCCGCTGAACTGGCGAAGTGGGGTCATTGACAACCACTGCTTCTTCTCCACCATCTTGCAGAGATCCAGAGCCTTGCGGGTCATCTGGGCCCAGCCGCGGCGGAGACAAATCTCAAAGATGGCGCGAAGGATACGACCAGCGCTCTGGGTGACATAGACCATGTCACTCACCAGAGCAAAGCCCTCCAGCTTGAGCTGGGAGATGTATGACTGCAGCAAGACATTGATCTTAGCGGTGGGTTCCTCGATGCTCTCCTTGATCGGCACAGGGACCTGTTCCAGCCACTTTTGAAGTTCAGCTTTTTCTTCTTCGCGGACAGGGATGTACTTGAACTCATCGCTCAGTGCAAACACACGGAAGAGTTCAATGTGGGACATCATGGGCTTCAAGTGCTGATTGTATGTCGCCATTGAGTTGTGGGAGATGTAGTAGTGAGAGGCGATGCGACCAAGCTCGGTTCCCTGGAACTTTCCTGTGCGCTTATCGTACTTGATCATGTTGCACTTGTCGAGAACGGTGGCGGCAGAGTGAATGATGTCAACACGTTTCTTCTGCAGATAAGGATCGTCCTCAAGATCGTCCGGTGAAATACTGTACAGAGATGGGTTGCGAAGCATGCGGACATAAAGGTAGGTGTATCCGAGCCACTGCACAGCCTCATCACGGTTCTTGATGGATCCCAGGACAATTTCAGCATTGAGGTTATCAGCAAGCTTGGACACAAACTGGGACTCGATTGGCAGCTGCTGGTTCAGGAGAGAGAGATAGTACTGGAGCTCAGAGTGAGTCGTGATGATGATACCCTCTCCGTACTCGTCGAACTGAGGGCGACCGGCTCTTCCCAACATCTGCAAAACATCCTGAGGCGACAGCTCGGCCCAGCGACCCTTTTCTGGAGAATAGACCTGGGTTCCCTTAATGATGACAGTGTGGGCTGGCAAGTTGACACCCCAAGCCAGGGTAGCAGTCGAGCAGAGGACCTTGATGTGGCCAGCCAGGAAAAGCTCCTCCACAGCCTCACGGTCAGGACGAGTCATACCAGCGTGATGAGTGGCGAAACCATAGGGCAACAGATCCTTCAGTGCAGGATCCTTGGCAGCCTCAGCTTCGGCCAACAGAACCTCACGTGAGCCACCATCTGGGCGAGCAAAGTGGTTGATAGTGTCGTTTTCCAGGGCCATGTCGCGGAGAGTTTGGGCAGTCTTGGCAGTCTCCTTGCGCGAGTGGACAAACACTAGGACCTGGTCTCCGCTGGTCTGAGTAACGTGCTCCATGACCTTCTCGTAGGTGACCTCGTTCATGACCTGGAAACGCTTGATGGCCTTCTTCTCAGTGACTCCGATGAACTCCTGCTTGAGAGGGCAAGGTCTCCATGAGCCGTCAAAGTGGAACATGCCGCGATCCGTGTCAACTCGCAGGAAGGTGGCGACATCGACGTAGTTGGGCAGAGTGGCGGAAAGACCGACGAGACGGACAAGCTCTTGTGACTGTTCCATGTTGCGAAGAGAGCGGGCGACAATGGATTCGAGGACAGGACCACGCTCATCGTGCAGCAAATGGATCTCATCGATGATAATGAGTCTGACGAGGTTAGTGTAACTCCTGTCGGTGGCCTTGCGGGTGATAATATCCCACTTCTCAGGGGTTGTGACAATCATCTGGGTCTCGGCAATCTGTTGCTTGTTCATTTGGCGATCTCCTGTCAATTCTTGGACAGACAAGCCAAAAGGAGCGAGGCGCTTGCCAAAGTTGCCGACCATCTCCTGAACCAGCGCCTTCATAGGCGCAATATACACGATCTTGAACTGATCCTTGTTGATGATTCCAGTCTCGGGATCGCGGTACTTTTCAATCTCGTGAAGGACGGTGAGCATGGCACAATTGGTTTTACCGGCTCCAGTGGGGGCGCAAAGCAACATGTTCTCATCCGATCCATAAGCGATGGGGTAGACGACGGACTGGATTTCGTTCAAGCCGTAAGGGAAGCAGTCGTGGATCCATTGGGGAAGGTCTTTCTGGGCAATCTTCTTGCGGTCGGTTGATGGCTTCTTTGGTTGAGGAACATGGACTTCTTCATACCCCTTCTTTTGGCGACGGAAAGAGCCCTCTGGGACATGGACACTCTTGTTGGACATCAAGTGGTTGCCCTGAGCAAAGGTCATGGCATCGAGATCCAAAAGTTGGCGAGGGGCCGAGGTCTCGGGTGCGGGTCCCTTTTCCTTGGGCAGCACAGCCATGGGTCCGGCGGCGGCGGGTGCTTGACCACCACGGCGACGCAGATCTGACTTGGCGCCTTGGTGCTTCAGTCCCTTGAGGATCCAGTCCTTTCCAAGTTCCTTCATGTTGGCCTCAATCTCGGCACGCTCCTCTTCGTTGGCCTGGCCGAGTTTGGTGCACCAAACAATGACGTCGCGGTTCCTGGTCAACATGCTGACGAGCTCAAACTTGTCATAGTCGAAGAGTGCCATCAACTCGTTTTCACAGTCGCGGGTGTTGATGGTGTCGGATGCAATGATAGCCATGGCTGCGTCGGTTTTTTCTTGTGCTGTGATTTCGTCTTTGTAGAATGTAGAGATGAAGCGCTGAAGCCAGTACGCGTCGACATTGTGTGGCAACAGTTTCTTGGTAGTATCGACTTTGGTTTCTGAAACGCCAACTCGGATGGCCTCGTCGTCGTCCACCTCCATAGCTTCTTCCTCCTCGCCCTTTCCTGCACCGATAACGACATCCTGGTTTGTGTCAAGGCCGGTTTCGTCTTCGTGCTCGGACTCCGAGTGGAGAGAGTAGATATCCTCCTCCTCTTCTTCTTCGTCAAACACAACAGCCACACCGTACTGCTCATCGATGTCACCGCCGGTCTTGATCTCGCCATCTTGGTCGACAGTCATCTCCTCAGTGCCGGGAGCATAATCTGTGATCTTTTTGCCGAGGTTAATGAGGACTGAGAACTGATCAGCGTTGACTGCTCCAATGATTTCCTCGATCTCCTTCTTTTTATCGAAATCCTTGAGAGTGTCGGTGTGAAGGATCTGGAGGACGGTATCACCAGCACTCCTGACAATTTCGTGCGAAACATCGCCGAGGTAACGCTGGACAAACGTCAAAATAAGCTCGTATGTGTGTCGTGTCTCCTTTGTCCTGGGTCTATATCCACCACTCTCGAGATCCTCGGTAGCTGCCAGTACTGACGAATATCCGTAGGCGCTCCGCAATGACTTTTCCTCGGCACGCTTCCTGCGCCTCTCAGAGTCCTTTTCGTCGGTGTTGGCCTTTTTCTTCTTTGCTTCGTCGATCTTGGATGTGTCTCTCTGGGCTCTGCTACCGAAATCCTTGGGGTCGATGCGACCGTACAATGACTCGGCCTCTCCTGTTGGCTCATTTCCTCGGCGGGGATTGTCAGATCGGTTGGCTTGGAGAACCAAGTTCGAGGTCAGAGCATACTGGTACTGCTGATCTAATGCTACTTTGTCGGCCATTGTATACGTTTATGCTCACTATGTTGACAAGGACAAAGTATGTGGTCAGGATACAGTCGTCGCGAAGACGTTTTTCAATTGATTGGATAGGGATGGGAACTGTGTTCTCACCTGTGTGGGCAACGGTGTGATTATGGATAATAAGATGGGTAGTAGGCAGGTCTGGAAAGCTGGATCGAACTCGTCGCGATACGTCTAAGATAGAATAGGACAACAACAACAATGTTAAAAATGTGCTTCTAAAAACCAAAGCTGATCGCGTGCCTTCATTTCGAAGAGCGCTAAGTAAGTACCTTGTCGACAAATCAAATTTGGTGAGGTTGTCCAAATGAAGAGATGCCTGCTGTCGATCTTGCCGAAATGAAATGCCCGTATCCAAGCAGTTCCAGGGAGTACTAAAAGGTGAATGTATAATTGGTAATACGTCAGGGAGCTGAGTCTTTGATAGATGCCCTGATCTGTTTCTTGCCACGCAAAAACACCGGGAATAGTGTTCTTACAAAGCGAATAGAGCTTTCGTGAAGGGGTTCAGTGGGGAAAAGCACAAACGGTGACTCGTGGAGGTTCGTGAAAATGTGGATGGAGGAGGTGATGTGGAGAGGAGAATGGGGGTGAATGAATGAGTGAGTGAGTGAGAATGTTGAAATTGACCAAAAAGACCTTGCTTTTTGGTGCAGCGCCTCCCTGCCAAAAAGGGCTGCTCCACCCAATCCATGACGACTGCACGTCAGGGAAGAACTTTTATCGCACAGGCTGCATTTAATTTAGCGGCACAACAACACTTCCCTCAAAAAGCAGTCAACTCCTCGGTCGAGACGAGACGCGTTTTTTTTTTTGGAAAGAGCACCGAAGCCCAAAAGCGACAAAAGAAAACAGGCCAACAAACACCACACAACACCCATTCATTCCATTCCGCCTTGGTAGTCGTTATCCGTTTGCCAAGCTCAGGAACAGACACACCAGCAACAGCCCATTCCTTCACAGCTCCCATCCTTCACTTCCAAACGAATTGGTGCATTCGACCATTTTCTCCTCTTTCTTCGACCTGATTTGCCACTAAACGCCACCATGTCACAAGACGCCCATGCCGTCAAGAAGCGCAGGATGAATGCTTCCATGGAGTCACAGCCATCCTTCCTTGACGACCTGGAGATGCTTCAGGAGACGAACCAGGCGACCAAAGGTGCGCTATCGTAACCAACATGCTGCGGACAAAATGACTTCGTCGTATTCTATGCACTGACGGGTTAGTTCTTATTCCGGCCACTAGTGGATGATCCATCGCTGCTCTGGGTAAGACCAGCCATGTCCAAGATTAATCCAAAGACTGACTCAATAAGTAAGAGGAACATGCCAGTTTGATCGATTTTTAAAGGATGCAAGACGCATATAGTCTGACAGGTTTTCTTTGATCTTGTACACAGTCTTTCAACAAATCGAGGCGGACGAGGTTATGACCCATACCGCCCAGTCACCGGTTGTTCGCTTCTTCGGCATTACAGATGTATGTTCTCTAGAGCCTGTTTGTTTTGAAGCGTATAAGCACCTCATATGAGGTACTCAACATGTCTGCCGTTCTTTTGCCACCAATTTAGGCTGGAAACAGTGTTATCTGCCATGTCACAGGCTTCTTGCCCTATTTCTACATCCCAGCACCTTTGGGTTTCAGGCCTGAGCAGATCAATGCGTTTCAAACTGCACTGGAGGTACTTCTCATCCCGTATAACCCTTTGTCAGTGTTTCATGGACATACTCTAACCTCGCATCACCATCTCTCTCTAGACTGGAATCGAAAAGGCCAACAGTGTCGTCAGAGTCGATTGGATGATGAAAGAGTCGATCTATGGATACCATGGCGGCGAGAAGTCTACATTCCTCAAAATCACCCTCAGAGATCCCAAAAGCATCGCTGCGGCTAAAAGAGCTGTGGAGAAAGGTCTCACCTTTGCTGGGTTCACCGATTGGGCTCCCTCACAGACATTTGAGAGCAACCTGTCGTACCTCTTACGGTTCATGATTGACTGCAAGGTCAAGGGAGCAAGCTGGATCGAACTCCCAGCTGGCACGTACCAGATGCGCAACGACTACAATTCAAACGCACAGATCAATGTGGAGATCAGGTATGCGGCGAACTTTTGTGTTAGCAGCCTTCGCAACATGTAATGTCAACAAATTTCTGAGACTTCTTGTATCTCCTATTGGTCACTAGTTACGAAAAGATGATCAGTCATGAGCCAGAAGGAGAGTGGTCCAAGATTGCCCCTCTTAGAATCATGAGTTTTGATATCGAGTGTGCTGGTCGCAAGGGCATCTTCCCCGAGGCCAAGATCGACCCCGTCATCCAAATCGCCACTATGGTCACTGTTCAAGGAGAGTCGAAGCCTTTTATTCGAAACGTCATGGTTTTGAACACTTGCGCGCACATTGTCGGAACACACACACAATCTTTTGATCGAGAAGAGGCATTGCTGGAAGCCTGGAGCGAATTTGTCCGCCGTGTAGACCCTGATGTGGTCATCGGGTACAACACTTCCAACTTCGATTTCCCATATCTCTTGGATAGAGCGAGGCATCTGGGAGTGACAAAGTTCCCATTCCTTGGACGATTGAATGGTGAGCCAAGTTTGGCTCTTCGCTATCTGTTTTCATGGAGATGCGTGGTGGAAGGAGTTTCTAAACACACTCTTCTTTTTAATGATGTAGATGTGAGGACAGAGGCCAAGGATACAAAGTTTTCTTCTAAAGCCTATGGAAACCGCGAAAACAAAGCGATCAACTTGGATGGACGTATTCAGTTGGACATGCTCCAGGTCATGCAGCGCGATTACAAGCTGCGGTCCTATACTTTGAACGCTGTTTGCGCTCAATTTTTGGGTAAGTCACGCACGGCGCTCTTACAGGAAGTTCTCTCTCTCTTTCGCGGTTCATCCCAAGATCTGCGAAGCGTGAACTCACCCTTTTTTACTTTCTTGGACTTATATAATAGGCGAGCAAAAGGAAGATGTGCACCACTCTATCATTACAGAACTTCAGAACGGAAATGAGGAAACCCGTCGACGTCTTGCTATTTATTGTTTGAAGGTAGAGCTTTTACCTATGGAGTCGATGGTTCAATTCTTTAAGGTCATGCTGGCTAATCTCGCATCAACTTTTGACGTTTGCTGGCTTTAGGATGCTTATCTGCCTCAGCGCCTTATGGATAAGCTCATGTGTCTGATCAACTACATTGAGATGGCGAGAGTAACGGGAGTGCCTTTCAACTACCTTCTCGCCCGTGGTCAGCAAATCAAGGTCGTGTCACAGCTGTACAGAAAGGCCTTTGAGCAGGGATTCGTCATTCCTGCCATCAACAGTCAAGGTAGAGTTGTGACTTATTGTGCAAACAAAAGCCGAGAAGATGTTGTGTCTGACAAAATATTCATTTTGCTAATAGGCATGGATGATCAATACGAGGGAGCTACAGTCATCGAGCCAAGGAGAGGTTACTACGATGTTCCCATTGCCACCCTGGATTTCGCCTCACTGTACCCTTCTATCATGATGGCCCACAATCTTTGCTATACCACCCTGCTGAGTCCGAGCATCATTCAAAAGTATAACCTTGTCAAAGACGTGGACTACGTGGTTACTCCCAACAATGGTAAGGTCATCGAGTGCATGATATTTAGAATATACTCATTCCAATATGTCGCTGACTTGTTGCTAACGGTGTCGTTCATATTATAGATTCCTTCGTGACGGCATCCAAGAGGAAGGGTGTGTTGCCAATCATTTTGGAAGATTTGCTTTCTGCCCGTAAACGCGCCAAAAACGATTTGAAGAAAGAAACGGATCCATTCAAACGTGCCGTGTTGGACGGTCGTCAGCTGGCTTTGAAGGTAAAATGTCTCGGTATATTGTACCTAAATGTCGTTTCATCCTGGAGAAATTGAAAATTGGTGACTGATGAACTGTCTCCATCCCACTTTAGATCAGTGCCAATTCTGTATACGGTTTCACAGGAGCGACTGTCGGTAAACTGCCATGTCTGCAGATTTCGTCCAGCGTCACAGCCTACGGGCGAGTCATGATTGAACGGACGAAGCAAGAAGTGGAGGCAAAGTTCACGGTCGAGAATAATTACTCTCATACTGCTGAGGTCATCTATGGTGACACGGATTCGGTCATGGTCAAGTTTGGTGTCAAAGATTTAGCGGAAGCAATGAAACTGGGCCGAGAGGCAGCCGCTTTCGTGACCACCAAGTTCGTCCGGCCCATCAACCTGGAGTTCGAAAAAGTCTATTATCCCTACTTGCTCATCAACAAAAAGCGCTATGCCGGCTTGTACTGGACCAATCCGAACAAATATGACAAAATGGACACCAAGGGTATTGAGGTATATTTGCCTCTACGCTTCTACTTGGCTGCATGACCGAATCTAAGTCCATGTTTTCTCACTTTTTTTCCCTCGCTGTTGCTCTTAGACTGTTCGCCGTGACAACTGTCGCCTTGTTCAGAACGTGATCGACACCTGCTTGCGCAAGATCTTGATTGACCGCGATGTCCTTGGGGCTCAAGAGTATGTTACGCTGGATAATCTTTGGATCGTGGCTGGATAGTGTGAAAGGAAACTAATTTGCAACTTTTGTGTTTTTCTGTCGTTTAGATACACTAAACAAATTATTGCCGACTTACTTCAGAACAAGATCGATATGGCTCAGCTGGTGATCACGAAGGCACTAAGCAAGACAGGTATGGATTCGGAAGTCTTTTGCTTAATGTTAATTGCGCCGCAGTCATGAACTAAATCTTGGCTTGGCTCTTGATCATTCTTGTAGATTATGCCAACAAGCAGGCTCACGTCGAACTAGCTGAGAGAATGAAGCAAAGAGATGCAGGTACGTTACGACTTCAACTGTTCCCCTTTGTTGTTTGTTAGTCTCAGTTCTGACGCACCAACCTTTATTTTTCAATTCAGGATCTGCCCCTGCTTTGGGAGATCGTGTCGCCTATGTTATCATCAAAGGTGGCAAGGGCGTAGCTGCATATGACAAGTCAGAGGACCCACTCTACGTACTCGAAAACAACATTCCCATCGACACTAAGTACTACTTGGACAACCAGCTGTCAAAGCCATTGCTCCGCATCTTCGAGCCCATTCTTGGTGACAAGGCCGAGTCACTACGTAAGTTCTCTGGTCATGTATTCTTCGTTAGTTCTAGGTGCTCATTTTACTAACCGTGGGTTCATGTTCTTTTCTTTCTGCCCAGTTGCTGGAGACCACACGAGAACCATCCAGGTGTCAACACCGTCCGTGGGAGGACTGATGCGGTTTGCTGTCAGAACTGCCACCTGCTTGGGATGCAAGACGCCATTAAAGAAGGGCGAGTCGGCTGTGTGTGCGAACTGCAAGGGTCGTGCACCAGAACTGTACCAGAAGCAGCAGAATGCTGTGAACGATCTCGAGGTCCGCTTTTCCCGTCTTTGGACACAGTGCCAGCGATGCCAGGGATCGCTCCATCAAGAGGTTCTGTGTACCAGCAAGGATTGCCCTATTTTCTACATGCGCAAGAAGGTCCAGAAGGAGATTCAGGACAGCACTGCTACCTTGGACCGTTTTGTGGATTGGTAGATAGGCAGAGCAGCATTAACTCAAAGTAGAATTAAAGAAAAAAAAAATTACCAATATGTTTTTTGGTGGCAAAAAAAATCGTTTCATGTGGCTTGAAGTCACGGGAAAGAAATTCGGGCCACAGGGTCGCAACGGTGGTGTGCAAAGGTCCACCCTGTTCATCTCGACCATTCAACCAAAACCAGCAGGAACAAATCCCATCATTCTCATCAAACACGGACAGGAAAGCATCTTTGGAACGGAGCAGGACTAGACTATTGCTAGATAGCACAACACAGTCTCATCATCATCATCATGGCAAACATCAACATCAGCTGTATTGCCATCATTGGCAAACAGGCAAGTCACTATGTTGCATGTTGTCTTCAAACAAGAGAAGCCAGAGCACGGAAACTGTCAATAACGATAATGGACGCGTTCGCTGACAACACATACGCCACACACGCTATAATAGCTACCATGGACTGACCGCTTGGGATCTCTCGTATCATGCGAATAGAACAACCCCCTGTATATCAAGAACTTCAACCCATCACATCCAGACCTCAAGTACCACTATATTGCACACACCTCATGCGATGTCATGGAAGAACGAGGTTAGTTCCGCTTTCAGGTCTCAATCACGTGGCTGAACAATACATGGAGCTCAGCTAACCTCTCTTCATTTATTGTTTTCGAATAGCTGCAATGAAAGCGCAGGACATGTACTTGGGAGTGCTCTTTTCAATGGAAGATCTGTCAGTCTATGGATATATGACCAACACCAAAGTCAAGTTCATCACGGTTCTCACAGTCCCAGACGTCATTATCAAGGATCTGGACATGAAGAACGTAAGTTTTTTTTTTGAGAGATTCGCGTACCTGTTGAGCCCAAGCAGCACATTTTTCTGATAGAACTCACTCTTGTCCTCGATTTCTTTCTCTCTCCTCAGGTCTTCCGCCGAATCCACACAGCATATGTGAACCATACCAGCAATCCATTCTACGACATTGACTCGCAAAAGATGATCAAGAGCAAGAAGTTTGAGCAAGAAATTGAGGCCATTGGACGGGGTCGTGCACTTGAGGGCGGCAATCGATCGTCAGTACCACCCTCGGCCCATGGACCCTGATTGTCCACCGTCGACACGAAACCATGCGACACACGATACAAATAAACAAGACCATCTACGATCACCAACATGCTGTTATGTTGTTTGCACTTTGTACACACCTATCCAGCCCCAAAACTGCCACTACTCCAAAAGAGTGCATCTTTGTCCATGTGCTCCCGCCATGTATCACCTCATCGTATGCCGTCTCATCCAATCGCCGCCAAGCCGATGAGGTCACTCAGGCACAATCCAATATAAAAATGCGCTTTGTCCTCGATTTTCGCTGTTTTTATATTCCGCGTTCCTTTTCTCCTCCTCCCTCATCTATCTTCCCATTCACCTTCTCCATTCAAATTCATTCCTCCTCAATCCCCCAACTCTTCCCTCTCCCATAATGACAGGTATGTCACCGAACCATCACAGGAAACCTTTGTAGTTTCTTTTCTGATATCTTACCTACTTCACTCTGGGGAACACACCTTTTCTAGAAAGTGCACTGCTGACCGCCAGTCAGGAACACTACCTCAAAAAATACCTCTTTGGCGTCCTCATCAACAATGAACTCGTCCGCCTCCAAAAGGACCCCTACGACACCCTGCCCAATCTGGGTGGGCCCTTCGATCTGCTGGACCAGCACGCCAACTCGACCACACCTTTTCTCCGCTACCTCTTCGAGTCCATCGTCGTCCCTTTCCCTTTCCTGACAGGCACCAAGGGCGAGCTCTGGCCCAAGTTGCAGGCTTTCATGGACGAGTGGGCCAAGGTCGAGGCCGGCAATGGGGTCGAGCGCGAGGAGATGCTCCGTCGCAAGCGGCTCAAGAAGAGGGGTGAGAAATCGCTCGTGCTGCTATACAGCATGTCTGTCAAGTCGGTCGAACAAAGGGCGCAGGAAAAGGAACGTGCCTCTGGCGCTTTCGACCAGGCCTTCGACCAACTCCAATTAAACGATCCCCCACCCCTCTCTGCCGCCGTCAACTCAACTGTCAATGGCGTGCGAATCAACGTCGTGGGCGTACGAGTCATTAAAGAAAAGAGACATGTTCGTGAACATGAACACGACGTAAAGTTTTCGAGGGTCTTGGGCTGAATTTTTTTATCTCTTGAAGCAGCTTTGTTTAACTTTTTTTTTGTTGTTGCAGACTGATGGGCTATTTCTAATTTTTTTTTTTTTTTTTTTTTTTTTTTTTTGCCTTGGCGTCAACAGGAGTTTCTTGTCTCGAGCACTTTGCAGGATGGCCGAGAATTCATTGTCGCCCGTCGTCATGGTCGATTCAGACGCCTTTATACCTCTGTAAGCATGTCAAGCCGAGGATCAGTAAGGAGGTGACGCCCATTAACTTTTTTTCCCTCTTAAAATAGCTTCGACAAGAATACCCACAACACGAGTTCCCCCTGCCACCTGCCAAGTACGCTGCCAAGTCCGGATCATCCGGCTCTAAAGCCGCTCGCGAGAAGGACCGAGTCAGCCTCCGAGGCTACCTTCACAGCCTTGCCAAGACCGCTCCTGAGATTGCGACTTGCAGCCTGTTTGTCAACTTCCTGAGCAAAGACGCCATCACCCTGACAGCCGAGGAACAGAAAGATATCCAGATGCGCACCGCCCTCGACGAGAACCGCGTGGCGCAACAGGCCAAGTTTGACCAAGAAGTTGCCAAGAAGGTGGAAGAGCTGGATAAGCACCTCAAGGAAGTCAAGACAGAGCTTCTGCAGCCCGGTGGAGTCACCCGGCTGTTCAGTGCATTCAAGCAATATGAGCGGGTGCAAGACTTGCCACCCATGTACCAGACTGTCTTTGAGTGGGGATGCATGAACTTTGCATCGACACTCTACCATGTCTTCTCGGCCTCGGACTCGGCCACCCTCAACTACACTCACCTCAAGAGGACAAATATGCTGATGCCCTACAGGGCCATGTGGGGGATCCTCAAGGTGTCCAACCCTATGGCGATGATGAAGGGGATTCTGGATCTGTTCCTGGCCCAGCCTTTCGGAAGCAGGAGTTTGATGCAGCGGATCATCTCGGTGAATATCCAGGAAGAGATCACCGAGTACAAGAAGGACATCTCGCAGATCGAGGCCTCGATCGGAGATCAGTCTCTGTGTGACAAGATTCGCAACTATGTCAACGCTCCCAAGGCGGTTGTGAGCAGCATCTTCCCAGATGATGGTAATGAGTTCAAGACGTTCACATCCGTTTGGTGTAAGCAATCTTTTGGTGGCGCAAGATATCATTACTAATCTTTGGCTCTTTTTCCTCGCTTTGATCACCAGAACCATACAACATTACGGAACTCGGACTTGTGCTAGACGTGCTCAAGTCGGACCAGATCCAGCCCATTCTCCAGCCCCAGCAGATCAAGCGTGTCTTGGAGGCCAAGCAGCGACTGGACTTTGAAGAGCACCAAAAGGAACGTCGCGCCAAGCACCAGACCTTTGTGGACCAGGACTTGACCGACCAGAGTGACGTCAGCGACAGTGACACGAGCAGCACTGTGGACCAGGAGTCGTCCAAGTCCGACGACGAACCCAAGTTTGCTCGCCTTTCGCGGACACACTCCATGCCCCACCCAGAGCTGAACCTAGTCCGCCAGCTCCAGCAGTTGCTGGTGACCCATCTTCGTATCCGGGAAAAGGAACGCATGATGGGCCTGGTCTTCCAGGGCGTGACGGGAGAGATCTTCAAAGAGCTTATCTCGATCTTTTACCAGCCTCTGGTCAAGGTCTACAAATCGGCGAATGTGGCCGACAGTTTGATGGATGTCAAGGACTTTGCGGACGAGCTGATCAAGATTGTTGAGCAGGCGGAAACCAACGATGAAGGTGGAGCCAACGGACGACCCACTACGGCGACTCTGTATCTGAACCTGGTTCGCAAGCATTTGCCGAGCTTCTACAAGTTTGTGCATTCGGTGCATAAGCAGGACGACGGGCTCTTCCACGACCTGCTCGAGTGGATCGAGAGCATCCTGACCTTCATGCGTACGGGCTATGCGCGCCCGCCGATTGACTATGCGACTGGAGAGGAGAAGCGAGTGGCGATTGATCTGGAGGGGTTGATCCGCCAGAACGTGGACAAGGAGCACTGGCCCCAGATTCGGGACGAGGCCGAGGCTCTCCGTGTGTACTTTTCCGAGGTCAAGGACAAGAAGCGAGAGCAGGTGCGGCAGATGGCCGGGCTGGACCGGGCGACGATCTCGTCCGAGAGGGCGGCCCAGGAGCTGAGGGGTCTTGGGATGCACCAGGAGGATGTCGATGAGCTGGAGATTATCAACTTTGAGGCGACGAGCGGGCAGCCCGATGATGAGGATGATGAGAAGGGTGGCAAGGCGCCCAAGGTGCCGGTGATTGACACGCTCAAGGTGCCGTTTGTGCAGCTGATGGACAAGGCAGTTTTTCAGTCTGCAAGAGAGTAGCTCTTTACAATCTTTAAATGACAATATTATGTCCTCTCTCGTGGTAGAAAAAAATCCTGTCAGACGGGTGGAACAGTTTGATAATATCCTTTCAATGGTGCTTAACTACTACTTTTTGTGGTTTTTTGGTCATTGATATGTTGATCTCTCTCTTTCCCAGGCTTTCCTGATCATCGCCCTTGGACATCTTCCTTCTGGAAATGGCTGCCGACCCCTTCACTCTTGGAGACGTATCTTTTGGAGACCTCCTGGTTGTCAGCGAGGGCCTCTCCTGACCCCCTTTTCGTCCATGTCCTCCTCATCATCTTCCTGCCAACATCGCTACCAGCATCACCACCAAGGCGATGTGGTTCGTTCACTGGGGCGATGGCGTTGGAGGTGGAGGTCGTGGACGAGGGATGCTGTGGCTGTGGCTGTTGATGTTGTTTCTGCTGTTGGACATAGTTGGATGGGTCGCAGATGGGGCTGGCTGTGGGACCACCTTCACAGCGATCCAATGGAATTGCAGAGCGGGCACTGGCAGGCGAAGGCAAGTCGCGTGTCCTCAGCCGTCGGTAGTTGATGTAGTTGAAAGCAGAAGCAACAGCGTTATCGCCTCCGTTATTCTGTTGTGGGCGATGTAAAGATCGAGGCAAGAATCGGGGCAGGGTCTTCGGTGCGTCGGCCGTGACGCATGGATCAAGGAGGAGGAAGCAGAGGAGGCATGTTGCGAGGACGGTGAGAATGTGTGGGGAGTGAGGAGTACGCATCGTGTGTTACTATTTTTTTTTCCTTCGTGCTCTATGAGACTAGATAGAATGAGACAGGAAGCTGAGCTTTTAGTTAGAGTCGTTCTTGCGCGATGGAATGGGGGAGGGAAAAAAATATGTGAAGAGTATGTACTTCGTTGTTTTTTTTTTTGTTTTTTTCGTAAACAAAGGAAAGATGAGAGAGAAGGAGAAAGAGATAAAAAAGAGACGCTAAACAAATAAGGTGAAGTGTTAAGGAAGGCTTTCTCTCTCTCTCTCTTTCTCTCGTTCTGTCCTCCCCTGTCGTGTGCAGTCCTGGCTTAGGACGATTACGACTTATGATTTTGTTCTTTGGTTTAGCGCACCTCTCTTTTTCCTAGATCAAAGACCATCTTATATGGACGGAAAGGAGGCGTCGATGCGCCAGGAAGGAGACAAGAAGAGAAGAGAAAAGGAGGAGAGAGTGAGCAAAGTAGCGTCAGGCAGAGAGAGTGGCTGCAAACGAGAAGAGAGAGACGAGAAGGGACTGGACACCAAAAGAAGTAGATGAGAAAAAAGGAAGAAGCAAGGGTCTGCCAGATTTGGTTGAGGTGAGTATTGCCGGATCCAATCATCGCTCGCACTCGTCTCGTCTCGTCTCTTTGAAGGCTTCGCCCAAACACGTAAACATATGTGAGACAACATTCCTCACCCACCAACCACTGGACTAGACGTGCAAGGCCGATAGGGTTTGCACCTGTAAAAAGAAATTTCGCGTTAGAGTGCATACTCTAGACGTTGTAGGTGTTAGGCTCACATGATCCGACCTGTCCTGTACCTGTGCCTGGATTTTTTTGCCATCGCCTAGGCTCATTTGTCATTAGCGATGTCTACATCCAGCTCAAGGAAAATAGAAATGAGTGTCTTTTCTCTCTCCCACCCCCGCTTCCAGCTTGTTAAGATCCATTGTGGGTGGGCTATCTACTTTGGGCCCATGGTACAAAAGCATTCCAGACCCGAGCCACAATCATGAACGTTTCAACAAGACGCGCCCCTTCCATCCATCCGTCCTTCTCTTTGTGTCGACAAAAATAAAGGAAAAAAGAAACAGCATCGACAACAACATTGAAATCTATCCTTGCATAGATGTGTATTTTTGTGTGTATTTGTGTTTGTGCAGAATTGCGATTTCGCTTCCCAGAGCCACACATAGCATTTCAACACAAACAAATGCCTATCAACCCAAACACAAACAAGAAGGCATATATTTCCAACAAGGTAAAGAGAAATAAAGCCAACCAATTCTTTCTTTTCTGCATGGTCTATGCATATCATGCATGTGACGGATGCGGAGCGGATTGTCGATTTGCCTTTTCCTTCTGATTGAATGTGGTGTGTGTTGTTGAAGGTACACTTCCCTCCGTTGTCATCATTGGAAACCAACCAATGCAAAGATTGGACAGACTAAATGCATTTCATGCCCTAGACAAAGAAAAAAGGGAAAAAAGAAGGCATTGGGTACCCGTGAATTGAACTGGGACACGCCTTTCACCTTTACTTTTTGTCAAGGTGCCGTTTTGAATGGCAATTGGCTAGGGTAAAGAACAAAATGTAGTCCTAGTCTAGAAATAGAACAACATAAACCACGATCTGCTAGAAGCGTGCCAACCCTTTATAGACGATGCTGTACTTGGATGTTCGCTCAACCTGGACGGTCTGGTGTTTGTAGAAACGGGGTCTTGTTTCTGTGGCCTCTGTGCGCTCGCATACACCAACACCACGATGCATCCCAGGAAACCGATGTTTTGTCTTGTGCTCTGTCCGTCTTTGGTTTCGAATGTCCATAAGTGTCGATAAATGACGAAGGTATCCAACCAAACACCATATTGTGTTCTTGCCGAATGGGGCCGCCGATGGACCATGTTTTTCCATTTCTCTCATTTACTTTTCTGTTTCTTTCTTTGCTCTGGACACATTCTTTTCTTCTCTTTTCAAGTGGAGGGAAACGACGTGTTCGTGCATGTCCATCTGTTCACCCAATCCATCCAATCCATCTTTCCATTCACCCCCTTCCTAAAAAACACACCATTGTCCCGTTGTCCCCCCAACCCTTCCCCCCGTTTTTCCCTTTCCCCTTGTTTTTTTTTTCTTACTTCTATTGCTAATTGCTTGTGAACATCAAACTCCACTGAAGCGTTTTCTCTCAGCCTCCGGAAACGCGCTATTCGGGGACTTTGATGGGGTTTTTTTGTGTGTGTTCTCTATCCTAGATAACAAATAAAAGCAACAAAATGTGCCACTTTCATGATGCACCATCCTTTCTATAAAATGCACCATAGCAGATAGCAAAGAATAAAAATAACGCAACCGAGAATAGAGAGAAGAGACAGAGAGAGAAAGCGTGCGGGAGAAAGAGAGAGAGAGAAAGAGAGAGAAAGAGAGAGAAAGAGAGAGAGACAAAGAGAGAGAGAGAGAGAGATAGTGAAAGATAGGAGCAATAGGATGGAACATCCGAACAAACATGAGAACCCTCGTGAAAGCCAGCTTTTTTATTGTCATTATAATTTTCCTGGATGTTGATGAACTAGCACTAGCGTGTGTGTGTCCAATGGCCCACAGGCCATGATGTACTGTTCAACACGTACACTCCATCTCTCGCTCTCTCTATCTTTCTCTGTCTCTCATTTACATTGCTTGCACGTACTTTCGTTCTCGTATCTATTGGTGGGAAACTAACAACGACCAACCAAAACGAAGGAAAGGCAAACAAGAATAACGTAGTTGGCGAACAACCTTGATCATCCTACGGTGATATAGACATCTTTATCGGATGGAGGGAAAGGACATCTTTTTGCATGGTTTCTTTTTTGTTTTTTCCTGCATGTTTGCATTTGCGCAGAACAAAATAAAAGCGCGTCACGATGATGACTGGGTAATAGCATCCAAGAAAGTAAGGCGGGAAGTCGTGCCTGACAAATGTGATCAAAGGATAGATACGTGGACAGCAGAAAACAGGAAAATAGGGGAGTGGATGCACCGTGACACGACAACCTCTCTGCGAAGACGTACATAACACCGACCACTTCTCTTCCATCGTTCTTTACTAACATGCCGACGTTTCTTCCTTCTGTGCATCTCTTTGAGGACAACAAAGAAGAACATAAAGAAGAACAACAAAAACCACCGCCGTTGGTGTTTGCTTATGGGGTTTGGAAGGGGTGTGGATGCACAAGAAAACCTGGTTACAAAAACACGCGTTCAGTTGGAATACATCCTTGTTTCTTTCTGCTTGCAATATACAACATACATACAAAAAAAACAGGTTCCACTCTGCGCGTGTACGGTACAGCAGTTCGGCACAAGAACTAACTAACGCGTTGCATCCGACAATCCCCCTTCTGTTTTCCTCAGCCCTCCAAAGCGCATTTGATTGGACAGCGAGGTGGGGCCAAGCGCAAAGCCCAAAAGCAAATCATTTTTTTTGTGTGTTGGGGATCAAAGACGACAAAAAAAATAGGATGCATTTGCATGTTTGTTTAATGTTCATCTGCTCATGTATGTGCAGCACCTATAATGCGCATCACTGAAGTCAAAGCGTAACAGAGGTGGTCAAAGTGTTCTATTTACTCTCTCTCTCTCTCTCTCTCTCGATTTAGGGAGAAGAGAGAGAAAGAGAGCGGCCAGGTTTAAGAAAAAAAGGACCAAGCACAACCACTGATACGAAACTTCATCTCATCGACAACAGTTGGTGTTTTCTCACTCTAGTCCTCTGATCCGACCATGGCACTGTGAGTCGGGTAGCAAAAAGAAGAAAAAGAAAGATATCTAAAGAGTATGTGAACATAACACAAAACACAACCTTCCTAATTTTCGCTCAAGCCCCTTTCTTTTTTGTTTTTTAGTGCCTTGAGTGTCGACATGCGAGTGTGTGTGTGCGGACGAAAAGATACTCACACAAACAAAAGACTTTACTAACCCCATTTTTGCATTTTATGCTAATGAAGATGCCATGTTTGTAGACTAGTTGCTTGCTTGATCCATTCGATCTTTGATCCTTGATCCTTGTCCTTTGGTTCAAAGATTCTTGAGAAATATGAGCATAGAGATCAGCGGCTCGCTCCTGTCTTTTGTGCATCATTGAGATAGAAAAGATAGAGAGATAGTCAACAACGACATGAACACAAAGGGAAAAAAAAGCACTAAGCAACATGTCCCTCTTGGTTGATGCAATATGCATGCCTGTTCAAGAGGAATAAACGGCAAATGTGTCCATTGTGTTCACCCGCTCAGAAAGAGAGAGAGAAGAGAAGAGAAGAAAATAAAACAGATGCACCACACGAAAGCAGACGGTGATTTCAATCTACTCTGACCAGTTTACGTTGTCTGGATTTCTTGCCTCTCTCAAATCTCTCTATTCGATCACATCTTTTGAGAAATGTTGAGTGAACGATGGGCGAATTATGTTTGCTTTTCGGTTCTGCTTCTTTTCGGTAGTTGTATGTACACAGTATAGTCTCGATGTGTTTGTTTTGAATATGTTTATGTATCTATGTGCTTGCCTCCCCCTGATTCTCAGCCTTTTCGCTGGCCAGTGCCTCTATCGAATATCCTCCGGTCAGGCATACGTCTTTCTCCATTCTTTATTTCGAACTAATAGCCAAATACACATCTACATAGCCGATGTTTGAGTTTTTTTTTTTTCTTTTTTGGTTGCGTAAAGACAAAGAAAGAGTCAGGAAGCAGTACACGAAAATACATGAACCAGATTGCGCCCTTGGGGAGGATGCGCGCTCATCATCATTATCCTTAGCCTTGTGCACCTCCAGAACCATACACCTATTCACTCATCCATCCACCATTTGTGTTTTTGGTTCCTATTTTTCTTTTTTCATATATTTAATTATTTTTTGTCAATCCTTGTTTAGGTCCATACCCTACTACCCTACTACCCTACTTTGCTTGATGCTGTGCCTGGGTAACCTTGTTTGGTTCTTTTTCTTTGTTTTTTTTCTCATGTCTCTTTTACTCCGCGTGGAAGTGTGAGAGACTGAGTGAGAAAGAGTGGGTGAGAAAGAGTGGGTGAGAAAGAGTGGGTGAGAAAGTCAGTGAGTGAGTGAATAAGTGGGGTAGAATGGAATCTGGGATAGGATATCCATTGGACAACAGAGAAAGAATAGGATGGACGGACGGAAGGAAACAAACACACACACATACAACAAACAACTCACTTCACTCCACCTTTACCCCCTTTTCATAAATAGAAACATGTAGAGAACATAACACACTCATTCACTCACATTGGCACATTGACACATTGACACACTCACTCACTTACTCATTGACACACTCACTCACGTACTCATTAACACATAGACATATTCAAACATGCAATCCCCAAACTTCAGACATTTAGTGTCCTCCATTCGGCGACCAATATACCGTAGTTTGTAGCGTAGTGAGTCAAGAAACAAACATCAAAAAGAGGAGAATTGGATGAATCAAGGAAGGACTATGGACCATGGGGCTGTCTACAGCGCATTTGAAATCTACAATTTGCACTCTCTGCACTGCACTGTATGACGAGCGAGCAAGCGAGTCGTGTTTAGAAAAGCAGAATCAAGTAGTCATGTACGATGTAATATTGCAGCCAATAGACAATAGATATTGAGTGAAAAAAAAAAAAAAAAAAGATGAACGGGTCAATCCGTCCAATCCAATGCCCAGTCCATGTCCATTGTCCATTGTCCGTCTGTCCATGTACGAAGTGGGCTTTTCCCTTTTCCTTTTTCTCTTCGGTCCCTCTATGTCCTTCTGTCCTTCCTTCTATCTATCCGTTTTGTCTTTCCTAATCCCTTTTCGTTACCTTTGTTCGTTCTATCTGCTCAACACCTCAACACCTCACCTCAACACCTCAACACCTCATCGTACTCACTCTCTCACTCTCTTCTTTTAACCCTTTTTCCCTTTTCTTCTTTGCTTTCCTTCTTTTTCTTTTCTTTTCTCTTCGTTTCGTTCTTTGTTCGCTCTCGCACTCTTCTCCGTAAGTCTCATATCCCTCAGTTTCGCATCCTCAATCCTCAATCCTCCACTTTCTTAGTCCCATAAGTTGGGCATCACTTTTCTTTCTTTTTCTTTTCTTCCCTCAACCACCTCCCAGCAACTCTCTTCTTCACATCCTCACCCCCTTCAACTCTCCCTTTTACAACAGCAAAAGTAACCACACACATCTCAGACACTTGCACATATCTACCCACGCACACACACAGACACAGACTCACCCTCGTCCCTCCAGACATTTTCAACCGACCTTCCCCTACATCGCCAGGGCTTAAGACTTCACTTTCTCTGCATTCAGGATATCCGTATTCAGCCTTTTCTTTTCTTCTCTGTTGTTCGTTCCGTTTCGTGTAATCTCGAGCCACAGAAATGTAAGGATCCTCGGACAACCACAAAAAATTGTGTACACAAAATCCAAACATCCAAACAATGCCATCATAGACACGAATGCAGCCACAAGAAAAGAGCACACGCACCCTTGAACACCTTATTTCTCGAGGGATGATGTGACTGGATGGTGTGTGGTGTGTGTTATTTTTCCTTTTGTATTGTGTGTTTGCGAATTGTGTTCGTTCATTCATGTTGATCAGCCCCCCGTAATTGGATTGTGCGTCTTTGTTTGTTGCAGCCCAAGAAGAAAAGAAGGAACGTACATACATTTGCATTGAACTGTTTGGAGTATAGGAAAGAAACAAGGAAGAAAGGAAAGGAAAGGAAAGGAAGGGAGGGAGTGCGCGATCGAGGAAGAAGAAAAAAAACCACATCCCGTAGTTGATCCAACCATACCGTGCTTCCTTCGGCAGGGAACTTTTTTTTTTTCTCTTTTTCTCGGCGGTGGTTGTTGTGCAGTTGCGGTACAACTTCTCATCCCATCCATTCCTGATCATTGGGTAATCCCAACTCTTCCCTTGGACAGGAAAGCCTCTTTTGACCGAGATGTACTCCCGGCCAAGTTATCATTTCATTTCTTGTTCGCTATCCGTACTTGGCTTCTATCCTTCATGATAAACCAATCCCTACTTTTCTTTGACTCTCCATTCTTTGCTTTCCTTCTCTTTTCTTTTCTTTTTTTTTTTTTTTTTTTTTTTTTTTTTTTTTTTTGCGTTTATTTCATATTGCTTTCCTTCCTTTTCTTCCTCCTTCCTCATCGCGTCTAACTCTTCTTTTCGAGCCGTCCTTAGTCTCATTATTGAGTAATTACCACTCCCTAATTTTCGATTCCAGTCCTGCACACACACACACACACACACACACACACTCACACTTGCCTCGGGTTCCCCATTGCCTGGCACATCACCAACTGGTAATCCCCCGATCCCCCGAGTCCCATTGTGAGTCTTGAGCACTCTTGCGTGGTTCTTTTGTGACATCTTGCTTGCTTCCTCCTCTCCCTTTCAATTGGTATTTTCAGGCACCAATTGTCTGTTCTATTCTTTACTGTGGGTTTGCTATTATTATTATTATTATTATTATTATTATCGGTGATGATAGCACACATCGTGGGTTTGATTGGCCCTCATTCCCCAGTCGACACACTCGATACACCCTTCGATGCCATTTGGAGTTGGATGCTTTTTTTTTCCTTTGTGGCGAATTCTCCAAACATCCCTGATTTTTATTTCATACGCATTGCTAGTGCCCCCTTTTCTTTGCCATGTATGGGTTGTATGGATGAGCCACGGAAAAGAGACAAGACCGCCTATTCCAAAACATATTGGCATGGACAATGTCAATATTGGGTGTGCTCTCTTTTCTTTGTTTGCTCATAGTTGTTCGGTGGCTCGGCTGTTCGTCTGTGCCAAATGACACACGTCTAAGTTATTGCTGCAAAGGTGTTTTATAGCAGTATTTTTTTTTGTTTAGAGCCAAAGGCGTCACTTGTTCCCCTCCACCCCTCACATCCACACCCATTGTTCTCGCCATGTCATCTCTCTATACTCTACTACGCTAATCTGCACTCTACTATATCTACTTCATTGCTACCTCACCTCACTCCACCTTTACCCCACCCGTCCATGGACATGGGTTAATGCTTAATGCTTCATTATCATTTAATATTTGGGTGCGCACGGGTCACCTCTTTTTTCACAGTCCGATAATGATGGTGTCTTTTTTGGGCGTTTCTGTATGTGTGCTTTGTGTTTGTCCAAAACAACAAATGGGCCCACATGGACCCAAATGCACAAATGAGACAGTGTCGAGACCATGCCGTATGGATAGAGTGGGGGATGGGAGGATAGCTGGATGGGAAACAAAGGGCAGGACTAGACTTGTACTCCTTTGTGTGTTTTTGTGTCCATGCAGCCATGCTTTGTGTGTGCTGCTATGCATCTCTCCATCATCAATCTATCCATCTTTCTATCTCTCTCCACTTGACTCTCTCTCACTCACTCTCTCTCTCTCACACACACACACACACTCGTTCATTCACTCACCGACTTAATACAAATCAACAAGGAGACAAGGCATCGCATGCACCTGGGGTGTGTGTCTGTCAATGTGTTCTTTGGCTGTGACTGCGACAAATGACGAGCACATGTGTGCATGTGCATAAAAGCAATGCAGAAAGCGCTCTTCCGCGAATATGATTCGTCCCTCTCCCGCTCTCTTTTTATTGTCTTCAGGGCATAATCTAACCTTTCCCGCTCTTTCTTTTTCTTTATCGATACAAGAAAAGAAAATCCCACAGCATGGACACCTCGTCCGATTCCCACCACGACCACTACTCCGCACACCCTTCGTCGCCCATGGAAGACATCATCAAGCAGGAACAAGACACCAACACCACCTCCTCATTGCCCCCCATGCCCATGCCCGCTCCTGCCTCGGGCCCCAAGCACAAGCTCAAGGGCAGCAAGAGCAACGGCATGCTACGCTCCACCACCGCTCCTCACCCTCTCTCCATGTCTGGAAGCAACTCGAGCAACAGCTCGCTTCACCACTTCCAGTCCAACTCGTACTCGACTCCTTCCTCCGGTTTCAACTCAAACAACTCGTATTCGCAGTCAGGGGTGGGCCCACTCTCTGCACCCTCCTCACCTACCTTCCCTTCCACCACGGTCCCTAGCAACTCGGGTCCATCATCCTCGTCCTCCTTCATAGCCATGAACGGCCACAACACCAGTCTCTACGAACCCTTTCGCAGAAATTCGGTCCCCATTCTCTCGGTCGACCAGGCCGAACACAAGCGCAAAGTCTCTGAGGAAAAATACATGCAACGCCAAGGATCCTGGTCTTCGTCCTCCATGGGCCCACCTCCAGGATTGCATCAGCTCGAGGCTGCCCACCTCGACCCCGCAACAATGCACTATTACCGCACCCAGTTTTCACAGCAGCAGAATATGATGCAACAACAGATGCACATGGGACTCAATCAGGTCATGCCTACATCTAATGCATCCTCGCCTATGTCCGAGAGCTTTGGCATCAATGGAGGCTCACATCACTCAAGCGTCGGCGCGATCCGAAGCGGTAAGGTTAAGCGCAACAACTCGATTTGCTCTACCACCAGTGTTTCCTCAACAGGCAGTGGATCCAACAACAAGCACCCATGCAAGTTTGCAAGTTGCGAGTGGAGCTTTAAGCGATTCGAGCACCTCAAGCGTCATATGTTGGTGCACACCAAGGAGCGTCCCTTCCAGTGCGAGTTTGCAGGATGCAACAAGTCGTTCAGTCGCTCGGACAACTTTTCGGCTCATCTCCGAACCCATTCCAAGAAGGCTTTGGCTCACCGCCGTTACGATGGCCGTGCGACTGAGGGCAATAACGGAAATATCAAGCAGGAGACTTCCGATTCCCTGACCTTGTCCTCGCAAGACAACAGCTCTGGTATGGGTTTCATTCCCCACCCTTCTCTCCACCTCTCAACCAGCTACAGCACCGGATCGCTCAACGACGGGTCTTCAGAGTATGGCCGCGACTACTCTCCGCCTATTTCTCCTGGCGGCACCCCCATCGCACGGTCCACATCAGCCATGGGAGGCTCGATGAACGACGATGACCAGTTCGACATGATGGGCCATTCAAGCTATTCGTTTGGAAGCAACTCCATGTATGCACTGGACCACCTGGATCACCTGAACAACATGGTGCCTCGCTTTGACACCATTCGGCTAGATCTCAAGTCCGTGGCTCCCGGTGACATCCACAAGCATTACGATGACGAAAACTCGGATGGACTGCTCCCTGGTTCAAATCCCAATGGCGAGTCTCCCAGATCGTCACCCATGCCCCAGTACGAACACTTTTCGTTCCCTTCTTCGATCTCGACTCACTTTATGCCGATTGTGCCCTCGGGATTCCAGGGCGAGTCGGGTCATGGACATCATCATTCGGGAGGACACTCGATGCAGCACATGTCGCACGACTCGTTGTCCTCGAGCTCGTACTCATCGCTGCAGTCGGCCGATTCATTTTCTTCGTCGCCGTCGTCGTTCCACCATGGATACTCGGATGACTTGCGTGGAGTGCACTTTTCACACGGAAACGGAGGTGGAGGTGAGTTTGTCAATCCACTCCATGTCTTTGCGAACGTAACAGGTTACAAAGAAGTCCTTAACTCACATCACGATCTTGTCATTTTTTCATAATAGCCGCCGCGTTGCCACCACATCCTCTCATGTCCTCCTTGTCCTCGTCCTCAGCACATGGAATGAACGATCCAGTGCTCAGCCACCGCGGCAAATAAGCGACTATGAAGGAGAGTTTGTATTTCGCAGATCAAGGATCTGTTAATAGTCCTCAAGACAAAGCGGTTGTTTACTTGGTAAGGAATCCATAAATATTTTAATGACGAACCTCGACCTGAAGCTGACGAAGCAATACTAATGCTCTCTATGGTGCACTTTATGATAGGCAAAACAAGTGACGTGCTCTTTTCATCCGCGGAGAAAAAGAGCCTGCTTTACTATTAGTGTCGTTATTATCTGCTTTCCCGCTGTTTCTTTCTTTTCTTATTGCAGTTTTTTTATATATTTCTTTCAAGTGTCCTCCGATCCATTGTACAACCTTTTTCCTCACTTCCTCCCACCTTTAGTGCATGATAGCGACAATCCTAATTTGTCTTCATCGCCTGTTTATAAGTTTTACCTTTCTGCCCCTTTCTCTTTCTCTTTACTTCTTGCTTATCTCAACTCGGAGGCACTTTTTTCTTTGTGAATTTCGTTCAAGTCATTAGATCAGTTCTTGCGGTTTTTTCTCATTCAGTTTTCTTTGTTTCCCTCGGAGCCCCCACAAAGTCAAGCGCAACTATTGCCTCGACACGCCTACCCATAGACCATTTGCAGTGCCAAATAACAAACCAAATCCCAAAAAAGATGTTTTTGCCTCTTGTCGACTTTCAGCTTGTACGCCGCAGTTGCGTGTCCGTTCTTCAATTGCTGTCTTCTAGGCTTGCTTTGCCACATGTGTGACGATTGCCCACGTCAACACACAAACAGTCAGACAGACAACGTCGCATGCATGCAAATGACTACGCCTTCGTCCTCTCCTGAAGAAGAGTCAGAGCCCATGATGGAAAAGTGCTGCGTGAAGTTTTTCTTTTCTTTTTCTTTTTTCACTCATTGCAAGGGTCGCATTGTCGCCACTCGACCTTTTCTATCCGAAGCCCATCCTCGCTTCTTTTATATATACCACTGTCCCCATCGCTCATTTTTACTTCAACCCAAATCATTGTCCCAATCGACAACCCAAACATTGTCCCAATCGACAACCAAAATTCAATAAGCCTAAAAAACAAAAAAACAAAAAAGCAAAAAAGCAAAAAACAAAAAAATGACCACCCAAGTTGCATACCACGACATCACTCCACGATCTTCTTCGACCCACTCCTTCCTTGGCGAGGTGTGTCCCATGACACACGATGCGGCACGCATGCACCAGCAATACGACCATTCGCTGCAGCATCACTACAGCCGCTATGCGCATTCCCATGACCCCAACGACTCAGCCCTGAAGCCCCCTGACGACTCTGGCTCAGAGACCTCCCAGGATGAGACCGAGTCCCGTCCTCGTCGCAAGCAGCACTTAAACCGAAAGTCGTCTGGCCCACGCGGGATCGTTGTGACTGCCGAGTTCCGAAAGCACAGCGAGGATACGATCCGTGAGATTCTGGCGCGGTTGGAGCAGCGACAGCACGAGATGAATAGCCAGAGAATGTATACCCTTTCCTACAACAGCATTGCTGATGAGCAGTGGCCTAGAGTTATACATCCCAATAGGGGTGGGTACGAGGTTCAGAAGGTGCACCACTCGACAAGACAACATCGTGGAGTTGTTAATACTCAATATGAGTAGTAGACACTTTTCTTTTCTTTTTCCCCCCTCCTCTGCCCAAGAACGGACCTGTTTCTGGATGGACATGTATAGATTAAGACCGCTAGTTAGTTCGCCCTTTGTACCATAGCACCATCCCATGAATAAACAGATACTTTTAACCCTGCACGCAGATGACATCCCCCATTGTCCCACACCATCCTTTTACCGGAGGCAAAGCACGACTGCGCTGCATGACTGAGTACGAATTCCCTCTCTTTGATCTGTCCACTTGGATTCAGTGTTTTTGCATGGCCCAAAAAGATGCGCTGCACGATGACGGAGCTCAATATTATTTATTTATTTCAGGTACAGATGGTCGCAGCTTGACCTGTTTGTTTTGCTTATGGTGGGTGCCCCATTTAGCCTTACTCTCCCAAGTCGCACAAGTCGCAGAGTCTTTGTGCATGTTCGCTTGAACTGTATCCGAGTGACTGTGTATTTTTCGCTGTTTTCCCAGGAATGGCCCAATGCGGCGTGTAATTATCCTCTGCCGATTCGTGCAAAATGCTTACTCTGTTCAAGGTTCTCGCAGGGACCTTGTATCTTTGCTAAATGAACCGTCTCTAGAACGGTACGGTAGAATTGAAATACACCGAAACAAGAAGCAGGGCTCAAGATGGGGTGCATATCCTTTGTGTTCTTGACCTTTGTTGCCGTTGATCAAAGACAATTAGACAAAGTTTACATGTCACATCGTTACATCGTGAACAAAAGGTGCCGACTTCCGGAAGTGCTTAACGCCGTCACTCATCTTGCATTGGCTTTGTCGCCAAATAGGTTGGCCCGATGCATCTTTATTGAATCCTCCCTGTGTGCACAAGGCAATGTCTCCATATCTGCCCAAAGATATAAAGAGTCAAGGTCCCCAACCCACAAACAACACAAAAAAGAAAACCACCGAATATCTTCAACTTCATCTTTGAACAACACCTCCATCTTCGAACAACAACAATTTCAATCACCACAGCAGCTTTCAAAACAACAACGACTACTATCAAGCCATGGTTTCCGCAACATCATACACTACCTCCTCCGATGCCCCCAAGATGGACATCCCTGTGCTCATCTCTGGCGGTGGTCCCACAGGTCTCTATGCCGCCATCCTCTTGTCCAAGCTCAATGTCCCCTTCCGTCTTGTGGAACGAAACATGGAAGTCAGGTACATCACACACAAACACACGCCTACGTCTTCGACCGTGTCACAAAAATCCTAACAAACAAACTCTATTCCACGGCTGTCCCCACACACTCACACCCACACTAGCAAACTCTCCAAGGCCCTGGTAGTCCACGCACGCACCCTCGAGCTGTTCGAACAGACCGGCGGGCTGATCGACCCCTTTCTCGCCGCGGGCATGCCGCACTCGAACTTCAACGTCTACTTTGGCGACAAGCTTGCCGCAGTGCTGCCAGTGCTCAAGAACAAGGACTCGTTCTACAACTACGGCCTGTTCCTCGAGCAAACCAGGACAGTCTCTTTGCTGACCGAGCAGCTCGAGTCCCTGTGCGGTGTGGGTGTGATCGAGCGCGGCTGGGAGCTGATGGACACCAAGGTCGTCGAGCTGCCCTCAGGCCAGTCCTGGGTCGAGACCACTCTGCGCCGCGCCAAGGTTGGTACGAACGTCCGGACAACGGAGAGTAAGGTCCTTGGACATGTTGAGCAGGAGGCGGAGCAGGACGGCAAAGAGTATGAGGTGCAGGTGGTGCGGTCCGAGTACCTGATCGCGGCCGATGGTGGCAAGTCCGTGGTGCGCCACAAGCTCAACATTGCGTTCCCTGGACGCACACTCGACAACAACATTATTCTATATGATGGACATGTCGATTCTTCGATTCCACTGGACACTCTCACGTAAATATTTCACACATTGATTTGTATATTGTGCTAGACAATGAATAATGACAAATTGTTTGGTAATAATCCTTCTTTTTTTTTCTTTTCTTTTCTTTCTTATGGCACTTTCATAAACAACTAGGGTCATGAACGGCGACAACAGCCGTTCGATTGCCACTTTCCCACTGGAGGAAGGCCGAACCCGCATCATGCTCGACAATGGTGTCCTTTCGCCTGAGGGGCACGCGGCACAGAAATCCGAGGACTTGACCGTGGAGGGGGTCCAGGAGCTGGTGAACCAGATTGTGGGACCCAACATCCGCATGAAGCTGCTGGATTGCCACTGGCTGACGTACTACCGCGTCAACGAACGTCTGGCGGAGAGATACTCGCACAAGAACCGCATCTTTTTGGCCGGCGATGCCGCGCACGTCCATTCGCCCGCTGGAGGTCAAGGTATGAAAAATATATCACTCGTGTATAAGAAGACAAGCGATCGTTTCATTTGCTCACAAAAGAAAAATAATCCAATAACGTAGGTATGAACATGGGTCTTCAAGACGCTCACAACCTTGTCTGGAAAATCGCGCTGGTCTTGCACAAGAATGCGCCCCGCTCGATCCTCGATAGCTACGAATTGGAGCGACCCCCCGTGGCAGACCAGATCATCAAGCTCTCGGCGAACATTCTCGAGGTCAGCATGGCGCAGGACACGTTCCGGCGCGTGATCCGCAGAGTCGCCCTAATGGTCCTGCCCTACATCCTGCCTCTCATGCCCACGGGCCCTCCCATGTCCATGGTAAGAAGAAGTGGCAAAGTTCTCATTTAGACCAACACCTGTGGCAATGGGGAAAAAAAAAACTCTGACCATTGCATGTCCTATCGCTAATATAGTTGAAGATCCGATACTACGAGAACAACATCAACAAACGACACGAGCATCAGCCCACACTTGCCAACGGTTTCGATGTGGGCGTCCGCGCCCGTGATGGCGATCTCGCTCTTGTCTCCACACCCTCCAACACCACCACCACCACCACCCTCCGTCTCCATGAGCTGCTCACCGGCCCGGGCATCTTTCACGTCCTGGTCTTCACGTCGAATATGCTCACCACCAAGGGCACCTCGTGCACGAGCATCAAGGGCGTAGCCACCACCGATTCATCTGCTCTGTTTTCAGACATACACGAGTGCCTGCAGCGCTGGACGGCCAAGTGGCCCATGAACCGGGGCAACAAGCGCGCGAACCAGGCCATGTTCCAGGTTCATGTCATTTCTGCCACTTTACCTTTGCTGGCGAGTGAGGAAAAGGTCTACCATGACGTGACGGGGTGTGCGCACCAGAAGTACGGCGTGGCAAGCAAAGGTGGCAGTGGCGGTATTGTGGTGCTTCGTCCAGATTCGTATATTGGGTACCGTGTCCAGGGTGCGAGCAAGGAGGCGTGGAAGGATGTGGATGGGTATTTCCGGGAGATACTTTTGTAAGACAACTGGCACAAACTATGCCGACTATTAGAATAAAAAATATCTCTCTGGCAAAAACAACAATACTTCTGTATAGAAATGGTATACTGCTCAACTTATCTACGCTAGGTCCCGGGGGGTTTTTTCATTTCGTGAAGCTCGCCACTATTTTTTTATGGCGTTGACTCGTACAAAGAAAGGAGGACAACGGCGGCTTCCATACCTCGCTTGCATCAAGCATGCAAACATTAGGGGGTGTCAAACCCTGACACTTGCAAAATTTGATGCGGCCGTATTTTTTTACACAGAAAAAAAAATGCGTCAATTTTTTTTGTTGCTGCCGCATTTCTCCATGCACCAGGGTCACCCCTGGTGCATTTTATGTGACGCTTCTTAAAGGAGAATGCGGACGCATTTTTTGTGAACCCAAAAAAATATGCGACGCAAAATGTCAGGGTTTGACACTCCCTATTGGGCTGGACCCAGGCTGCTGATGGCGAATAGCGTTTGCAATAGTCTCGTAGCCTTCCCTCCTTCAAGGGTTGAGGTCTGGGGTGAAGAGGGGATGTTTAAAAACAAAAAGGAAGGTGCTTAAAGGGTTTGGCATTCAGAGCACGGCATGCTCCGCCCTCATGGCTGAATGCGAATGGGGCAAGATGTGCAACTCGATCGAGGACAATGGAGCTCATGCACTGAGTGAGGCGCTCAGTACCAACTCGACTTTGACGACTTCGTACTTGACTGGCAACTTGATCGAAGGCAGTGGGGTTCAGGCACTGGCTGACGCGCTCAAGATCAACTCGACTCTGACTACATTGGACCTGCAGAGCAATTCAACTGGATATGGTGAAGCTCAGGCACTGTCTGAAGCACTTAAGATACAGTTCAATTGGAGAGAACACAGCTCAGGCGTTGACTGAGGCACTCACGACCAACGGAACTCTGACCACTTTGTACTTAAAGAACAACTCGATTGGTGACAACGGAGCTCTAGCACTATCTCAGGCACTCAAAACAAACTCAACTCTGACAACTTTGGATTTGTGGGCAACTCAATCGTGACCATCCACCCCCAGACTTTTCACAGATCATTACGGATCCGGGCACGCAAGACCCCGTTGCATCAATCCCACAATCCGGAAGAGCATGTCTTCAACTGTAGCATCCATCCATTTTTTTTTGTTTTAGTTTGTAAAGGCTGTGATGTGCGGCTGTACATTAATGGGTAGTAGTGGCGTGATCATGGCAGATTTTGCTGTCGCGCTTACACAAACACACTCACACACGCCGGCAGGCTCTTCCTGGACCGTGCGTGAGCGAGTGTGACTAAAAATCACACGAGTCAGGGTGGTTGGTTAGACCCCACACCAATGGTGGCCTGTGCATGTGAACGGGACTATGGCTCTACTGGCTGCTTTATTGTTCTGAAACTGCAATCTAAGCCTGTTGAAATTTTTATCCTGAAACATGGCTAGCTCTCTTTTTCCGCGAGTATGCCATTATACGATCATTGGGTTCACTTTAAATTGATAATGGTATCGTTTCGAAAAAGAAGAGTCTAGGCTGATCTAAATGTTGCTGCCACAAAGCAATTTCCCATTCCTTCATACAGTAACTGCATGATTGGTTTCAGTTAAAAACATATAAATAAGATTTATTGTTTTCAGATTCGCACTCTCAGTTCAAAACACACAAACAATTTCACAAACCATATACATCTGCAAATAAGGTACATATAATTTGACGTCGGCCTCCATATGCTTACTTGCCTGCTAGTATTTCTAGTTTGCTAAGTTTATTTGCGATCCTTCTAATCCCTCTAATAATTCCTTCACTACCTGAACTAGCATGAATAAATCTAGTTTCGAGACAAGTGCCGGCTCTCCTGCCTGCAAGCTGTACGGACAGCCAAATTTCCAGTCTCCGGTGAAGGAAATCAACGAGATGCAAAATGGAAAGGTGCAAGACATCAATGATGTTGAAGTGATGTCAGTGGCCGTGACTCAAGGCTATGAGGCTATTTTGTATTATAACGATAAACCTCATACGTATGGAGCAGGAGACCACAAGGTGATCCATGCCCCGCACCACAAAGTCAAAGTCGATAAAGTACAAATCGTGGAGTCCGTCGACTATTGGCCCGGCGATGACAGGAGATAGTTGGCTGGAAAGCTAGCTGGGATTAAGACAGTAGAACGCCATTGAAAAAAAAAAAAAAAAAAAAAAAAAAAAAAAAAAAAAAAAAAGACAAAAAAATATCGGCTATCTCGCAGCTGTTATACAGCAACATTGTAAATAAAGAAACGGCATCTAACCTGCCTCCCCGCGCTAGAAAACCCCCATTTTCTCAGTTGGCCCTTGATCCTTCTGCGTCCCTCCTTCTCGGCTTTGACCTTGATCTTTTCTGTCCGTCCTATTCCCAGCTTGACCCTTGGTCTTTCCGCGCCCCTCCTTTCTCGGCTTTGACCTTGATCTTTTCTGTTCGTCCTTTTCCCAGGTCGACCCTTGATATTTCTGTCCGTTCTTTTCCCAGCTTGGCCCTGATTTTTTTGGCTCCCTCACTTTCTCAGAATGCCCTTGATCTTTCTCATTCCTGGCTCAAATGGGAATGGTTGTCGAGTTGTTTCGTTTCTTTCACAACCCTCTTCAAGTATATAAGAAGCCGCACCTATCCAGCATCCTTCACCAACACACATCAGATCCTACCTCAGGACTCTAGACGTGCACCAGCACTCACAACGCTTGCAACTGTAAGAGTCACTGTAAGCACCGTTGCAAGAGCCGCCACACGAACAATCTCCCTCGCAGAACCTTCTCTAGAGCGTCAATGCCTTTATCAAGAACACTCTTAGGATCGCTTACAAGAAAACCTGTTCAACCCCCACACACACCCGTTAGGCTCCACGACTAGACTTTTTTTTTACCTTTCTTTCGCGATTGTGCTTAAGGGGTATATGCGCTTATCCAATACCTGACATTTGGATACAAAATAATCTAGCTTAGATCTGAGCATTCCCCCTCTCACTTCTTACATACACAACTGCTTCACGTCTCTTTCATTCAAGTCTGGTTTCAGTATTTTTAACACCCTTTCTATATTCCCCTGCAGACCTTGAACCTCCAGGTGAAAGAAAGTATCTTGCCGTTCGACATATACTGTACAGAGAGCAGCAAACATGGCGAAAGAAGACAAGATCGAAATGCAGGGTACGGTCCTTGAGAATTTACCACATGCAAGGCTTCGTGTGGTGCTAGAAAATGGTCATGTTATTACAGCTACTTTATCTGGTAAAATACGTGAACACTATGTCCGCATTTTGCCTGGTGATCGTGTAACTGTGGAACTCACGCCATATGATCTCAGTAAAGGACGGATCGTATTTAGAAGTAGATAGTCATCAGATCGAAAAATTGAGCACACACACTTTTACCCCCCAAAAAAAAACCTTAGATCTGAACATTCTTTCACTCCATGTCGAAAAATCAACATTCGCACCCATCCATCCACCCCTCCCCCCCAACCTTCCCCTGAGCCAGGATCTGGCTCCCCCTTTTCCCCCAACTCACTCTCTGGGTCGCAAGGAACCTATGCCGAAGCTGCAGGGAAAATACGAAATGGCAAATCATGCACAAAGTCGTTCATGATACTGAAGGAGAAACGCGAGAATTGTGTTAGAGAACATTACGCAATGCTGAGGTTATACTATAGTCAGTACACACACCACTAGCCAATGCACCCTCACATTGACGATGGACCACCAGACTCCACACTGGCGGCGATATTCAAATCGGTCCTCCTTTGATCTCTGATACTGAATTCTCATGCGACAAAAGTACGAGTATATGTGTGACGCCCCATAAGAACAGGAGACACAAGAAAGAAAAGAAGAGAAAAAGAGAGATATTGTTCCTACGAACAAATCTATAGAACAAGGGGCTTAATCTCAGCAGATAGGAAGGGACGACATCGAAGGATCAAAAAGCAACGTCGCTATGAACGCTTGGCTGCCACAAGCCAGTTAATATCCCTATGATAAATTCTCTGGCACATTTTCTTATCCACAGTCAATATCTCCTCTCACTGGCCTCTAATCTCATTGCGTTTTTACCTCCGTCCGCAGCTGTCTATTATGCAAATGCCTTTAAATTTATATATCTGAACGTTCAATTAGAAGTTGGTGGCGCAATACTGCCGATACTCATTAAAAATACATCGCAAGTGTCGTTTTGGACCGACACTTCCTTCCCGTTATCTGTTTTTGCCCTATCATGAAAAATCCTTTTCACTCCATGTTTTCGATTTTGGGGAACGTGTGGATGTCATGGATTTATTTGTCCCAGGCCGAAGAAGAAATGGTGTGGAATGACTCGATTTTGTCGAAAGTATGAGCAGTTGATCAAGTCAGAGTAGAGCGTAAGAAACTTGGCAGTTGAAGCATGGTACACATAGGGGTCGTCTTTATCAGAGAACTCGTGGTCGGATTGGTTATTCTCTGGTCGCAGAGCTGGAGGGTTTTAGAAAAAAGATATGGCGTATTTGGCAAGTTTGCCTGAGGTGTCGAATATCCACAGAAGGTTTAAAATCTTTGTACCGCTACTCGATGGGTACTCGGCGTTGGATCTCAAAACGCCGAGACTGAAAATGAAGTAGATCCCCCACGACAGTGAAGATCTTTCTGTGGAATTGATCACTGTTTCCAAAATGGAGTATGCAATGTTGTTGGCCATGGGAGATGGCTGCATCGTTGTGCTTGCACCAAAAGTTAAAAAAAAAAAAATACGAGTTTGTTATTGAGATGTCGTTCATGCCATGCGGTAATATTGTTCTCTTTGAAATAGTTTATCAGCACGATTTTTTTTTTTTGCAATTAAACCATACCGAAGTCGACGAGAGAGAAGCAAAGGGGGGTTCCGCATCACATCACATTATTTTCTTCTTAATTAAAAGAGTCTTGTCCTCTATCTACTCCTTAATTCATCCCGGCTCCTCAACTTGCGCCAAGCAAGGAATGCAAAAAATGATGTCCGCGCGGGTCATTGGAACCCGATGATGTTCTTCTTACTTCGCCATGTCACTTTCTTTCTCGCGTTGTATAACGATCGGTGAGAGCGCCGCTTAAAACTCATTTGGTCACAAGGGTGGAGACACTGGACCTTCTGCTTCGCCACGTCCTTCACAGCAAGTGCACAACACCTTTTCTTTTTGACGAATGCTCCTCGGTCATGGCAGCACAAAGAAGATTTTAAGGGAACTGAGAGAACATTCGAAGGTACGATTGCAATTTCTACTGCAGAATCATACGTGCAAACCTAGTTGAGTCAGACTTCATTTGTTTATAATGCTCTTAGCATCAGGTGAAGTGGTGGTAGGAAAATAGTCCTTTGAAACAATGGCATAGTTGATGTGTCCATATCCTCCTCGTCCTGATATATGTTTGTTTGGTGACAATCTTGTTTTCTACCGGCCGTTCTCTGTCAACCTGCAGATTTTCTCCTCGTTCTTCAACACCTGCACACCTGCTGCAAACCTGGAAAGGATCTAAAGCCCAGAACTAACAGCTGAAAACTTAGAACTGGCCAAGCGGGTGTTACTACAGTGGAGAAATGTGGTGTTTCTCCGAGATGTGCGGCCGAAAAAACAAAACAGGATGATCACAGAGCGAATGATGATGCCTGAAATTGTCACAGAAAACTTTGGCTGAAGAATTCGCCCAGCCTGCTCGGATTAGACCGATTTCGAGATTTCCTTCATCTTTTGACTTGAGATGCTGTCATGATTGCTCAAGACCTTCGCAAGCATTGCCAGCAGCTTGAAAGGCTGGTCATCTCTGGTTGCAACAAGTTGATCTCGTGTCATTTTCTTTTCTCCACAGATCCTCTCGCGGGTATAGAAGCCGGTCGTTTCTTGAGGCAAGCTACGCTGGATTGGCCTTTGAAGCAAGCGTGAGCAAGGCACCGAACCAGTCTTGGGTGACAACATCACTGAAACACATCAGACTACAAGTTGTTGGCGTGCCTCGATCTGACATCTCTTTCGGGCACGATGGCCTTCCTGTGGTTGGAGAACTTTTCAAGGCGGCTCAAGAGAGCTAGAAAATGCAGCGACGCGTATACAAGCAGCTGGCGGTACAGAAGGATTTGGAGGAACTGATTCTAGGCACACGTGATTACTTTGATCCGCACCATAGCGCCTCGACCACCGATGTTCAGGGACGAGAGCGGTTCGCATATCCGTTCTTCCAACTGCCTTGCCTCGAAATGAGCTTGGAAAGCGGACTGCATCTGTTGGCTGGCCTGTCAAGGATGCGGATCCTAAATGTCGCGGGTATTGCCCACCGAATCAGCGTCCGGGAACTCGGATGGCTGCAAATGAACTAGCGAGACCTTGAATGTGTCCATGGACTATTTGACAAGCGGTATCCCGGCATCCTGGAGTCCAAAAGTGGCTAGTGGAGAATGACCCAGTTTAAGTCTGATAATACCAGGATTATCTGTTTTCTCAAGACAGTCTTCGCGGTGCTGCTGATCGATCCGAGATGACAATGAACGTGTAACCTACGACCAGTGAACCCCCAAGACAACACCCGGCCCATAGCCCCTTGGTAGCAGGGACTGCTCGACTCTTTCGACGCCAGCTTGCATGGATATTTTCAGTGAGCAAAAGAAAAGAAAGCGCACCGGTTGACCACTACTGAAGAGCAAACCTTCATGCGTGACGTAGGAAGCGAAGGTAGACCCACATCGTCCATGTCTGACTTGAGCTTGTCCAAGAAAGGAAGCCGAAATCCGAGAGGAACCGAGTCAAAAAGGAAACTGTAAAAAAAAGAAAAAAATGAGCCATACAATGTCAGGAGTACCCTGCCAGGAAAAGAGTGTTGAAGAAAAAATAATGTACAGGTGTATTAAAAAAAGCTAGATGCTGGTGGTCTATGGGAGTGTGTGTGTGTGTGTGTTTTTTTTTGCTAGTCTATGAACAACGGGCGTGGGTTTCCGTGAAGAGTGTTGCGCCCTCTTACGTCATGAAGCTCATGCCGCAACCGCAGGCCTCCTTGACGTTGGGGTTGTTGAATACGAACTGTGCCGACAACTTGTCCTCGACGTAGTCCATCTCCGAGCCCAGCACTGAAAGCAACGCCTTGTTGTCCACGAGCACTGTTACGCCTATAAGAGAAGAGAGAAAGGCACAGGTGAGTAAAGATAGACAGAGCTAGCAAACTCTTCCTCGGTGTAAAAAAAAGGAAAAACAAGCGACATACCATCCTGCTTAATCTCCTCGTCAAACCTCTCCTTCTTGCTGGTGTACGACAGGTCGTACTGCTGGCCGGAACAGCCCTTGGTGCGGATCCCGACTCGGACCACCTTGGGCTCGGGGCCGTCGGTCAGTGTCTTCAGTCGCAGCACAGCTGATGGTGTCTGTTTTTGTTCATCATAAGCGTGTCCGTGATGTTTATGAGTGTGTCCATGAAAGAGGTGCATGGTTGATGTTCCCGTGAGTATTAATAATCGTTCCGCATCCGACAAATCAAGGAGGAAAATACGCAATTAGGCAACATCCGTCCGAAAGTTCCGAGAGCATAAAAATAGCGCAGCGCCAGGTTTTGTTAATGATGAGCGAGGATTCAGTTTCAGGTCGACCGGAAAAGAGTGGGTGATGAACATAGACAAGGATGAATGGGAGAGAGAAAGAAGATAAGACATGGTATGGTTAGCAAGGACAGGCTTCATCGACATGGGTCTCTTCTTCTGATGCATACCGAGATACAGAGTAAATCTTCATAATCTTACGAGAGTGAGGACAGCCTTCCGTGCGCGGGGGATCCTTGGAATGGCGGCCTTGACGACTTTGACAGCGAGAGACATTATTGGTTATGTTATGGAGTGGACGGGTATGAGAAGAGTGAGTTGTGATGAGTTTTGCGTTTCTGTGTGTGTGTGTGTGTGTGGGAACGATGTGGAGTTAGAGGGATGTGGAAAGAGTTTGTTGGGGAAGAGAGAAAAGATGCTATGCCAGTATAAGGCGCAAATTTAATTGGAGAGGAAATAAGGCTTGTAAACTTCATTAAATAGTGTGTGGAAATAAGCTATTCGTTATCATCATTCGGGTGTGCGCCAAAAAATCATGCAGGCTGCACGGTCATAAGTGGGGAGGCTCTCAATGGTTCCCTTGTTGGCCGCATTTGCTGCGGGGCAGGTACATGAAGGAACCTTGGGCGAACGGATCGACAGGCCAAAGGACATCATTACGCTTGCAGAGGGAGGGGGGTTGCCCTTATTGCATCCTTGTCGTCCTGGGTTTCATCACATGCAGACAAAAGGCCAAAAGATTGTTGGCGACTTTTGTCCAGTACGTTATTGCGGAGACCAGTCCTGGTCTCCATCGTAAAATGAGAGGGAAGCAAAAAAAAAAGATGCCTCTACCAATGCCGTAGGTTCCGGTTTTCACTCGCCTAGCTTCCGCTCAATCTCGCGCACCCTCGCCTTGGATCGCTTCATGCTGTCTCCCAGTTTCTTTTTGGTCTCCTCGGCTTCGGCTTTTTCGCGCAACAGCTGCGACAGCTTCAGTCCCAGCGCCACGTGTTCCTGCTCGAGTCGCTCCAGGATCAATTGTGGTTCAAGAAGCATTTCAAGTGGTGACGCATTATCCTGGTTTGGGTTCTCGTCCATTACTCCATGAGGCAAGGCAATGGAAAACGACTGTGCACGACTCAAGGCGGGTGAGGACGGTGAGGGTGAAGTACATGTCGATGAAGGCCACGAGCACGCGGACATGGATGTGGGCGAAGAAGTGTTGGTGGGCGAGCAGATGCCTCTTGCTTGCAAGAGCGTGTGTTTGGCGGCCGCAACTTGGGCGTGGGTGGTCAACACGAGCTGTTGAAACGTAGGGATCGATCCCTGGACTGTTTGATAGATGCGCTGAGTATCGGTCAGCATGGCACGGAGTTGGTCGCGCTCCTGTTCGAGTTGTTGGCGCGACTGATTGGACAGAGGTCCTTCGGGGAGTGGTGTAAACATGAGTTGAGACAGTTGTGTTGCAGAGAAGGAAGTACGGAGTTCGGGTTTGATGAGGGTAGAGGGTCCTGCTAGGAAAGGCAAAGGAGGCGAGATGGGTGAGGGCATGGCGGTATTTATCCAAGCTCCTGTGTGGTTGGTGCCCGTGTGGTTTTCAGAAGTGGCAAAGCTGGCTTGGGTCATTACGTAGGGTAGTCTTGTTCTTTGTGGTTAAATAAGCTAATCTTTAACGCAGGGATGGGACGCTTATGCACGCTGTGGATGTGGAGTAGGACAAAAGGAGAGAGAGAGAGAGAGAGAGAGAGGTTTGATGGTTGTGATGCAAGGTGCCTGTTAAGAAGATCTCTCTCTTTCTGTATCGATGTGTTGAAGTGTGCAAGTGTGGTGTGGTGTGGTGTGGTGTGTGTGTGTGTCTGCCGATGTATGTCGATGTGTATCGGTGTGGATGTCGTGCAAGTTGGATGTCGGTCTGCCCTTTGGTCTTTTGTTGTTTTGGAGGAGAGTTCTATGTGGTCAGAGGAGAAAGGAAGGGCTACGTACTTAGTATACGTCGTGTTGCAGTGTTGAGATGTTGCAGTGTTGTATGCACGGAAAAGAGAGGAGAAAGACGGAAGAGAACAAACAAGAGGATGAGGATGAGGATGAGGATGGGGAGGGAGGAGGGAATAACGAGGAGGCGACAAAGGGTGCAGAAGTGAGGAGAAGAGAAGACAAGACAAGAGGAAAGAAGAGGCGAGAACGGGAATAAGGAAGAACAAAAGAGAGGCTAACAGAGGCAGTAAGGGAATGGCCCTTGCAGCTGTGGGATGGGCGATGTGCGTCTTTGGTCATAAAAACAAGTGGCTTGCCACTTGGGACAAGGACAAGGAGACAAAGGCAACGCAAGAGAGAATCGTACAGAAGCATGGACCACCTTGTCTGTCTCTCTTGCCTTTGCTTGTCTCTTCTTTGTTCTCTCTCTTCTCTCACTTCTACTGCTTGTTCATGGCGATGGAAAAAAAAAAAAAAAAAAAAAGTAAAAAAGAGACTTATTCCTCCGCACAATCCTCCTCCTTCACTCCCTCGCACCCCTTCGCCCTTGGTTGGATGACACACCACACACACGCCAAAACACCAATCCCGCCCTGGAGTCGCCCATCCATCACCCTACCAGTTCTCAACTCGACATCCCTCCCTCCCCCCACAATGCACCCCTGTTCCTCACTCGCCATTCCTGCGGCAGTGGGAAGTGAACCAATGGGACAGTGCCAAAGAGTTGGACGCGTTCAAAGACAAAGCAAACTCCCTCTTTTTCCCTTTCCCTTCCTTCTTTTCCTTTCTTCCAGGACGCTAAACAAATCAGAAGCCAGTGTCCGTGAGTGTGGATTGAGTGTTGTGATGTCCGGGGTGAGGATTGCAGTTCGAGAGGATAGAAATCAATTCGCACTCTTGCTCGTCTAGTCCCGGCTGCACACTTGAGCCAAAGTTCTTCTTTTGACTCGCCTTGTCCTCTTTTCTTCCATCCCTCTCCTCCCCTCCCCTCCCTGGCTTATTGTATCGCCTGCTTCACGCTAGCAATTGTGCAATAGATATTCAAAGAGAACGTACCTTGTAAGTGGGAGGAGGCGTAATCGGAAAGTAGATAGGAGCAAAAGAGCAGGGGAAGACGAGGTCCAAAAAAAAAAAAAAAAAAAGGGCAGAAAAGAGGAATATATATACGAAAGACCGTATGATGGGGGATTGGACCTCTTTATTTTAATAGATACTGGAGTTGCGAGTATTGTTAAAGATACATTGCCCATTGAAGGATTGTCTTCGTGGAGACGGAGAGAAAAAAAAAGGCTAAATATTCCAGTACGATCGTATCGGTATTTTTCGCCAAGTGTTGGAGTGTTACAACCACTTTCTTGGGTTGGGAGGTGGTTTTTTTTTTTTTTTTTACGATGATCGTGTTCCGCAGAGAGCGATAAGGGAGGCCATTAAAATATCCATGCATGCGAAGCTCCTTTCTTGCTCTCCTTTCCCAAGCTGCATCGCATACAGAACAACAAAATGTACACTGGGCAGTGCTGTTTGGTATGCCGCCCTGAAAATATTTTTTTATGTACAATGATTAGTGTGCTGGCCAAGTAAAGGGAGTGGTTGATTCATTTTTTCAAGCTAGTCCTTGAATCCCCAGGATGTCATTGCCTCCAATTCCTTGGCCCCACGACCTCCTGGTATGGTTCTTGGACTTGGAGTTGGATGTGGACGAAGACGAAGAGCCTGAAGAGTCAATGGATTCCAGAGACGGCCTGGAGTGACTTGCTGGACCCATCTCTGTCGAGGGCTCGTGTAGCGTCCCTGAATCCGAGTCGTGTCTCAAAAGGTCCTTTGTATTCACATCTGCAAAGTGAACTGTCTTGGGTGCGTTAAGCTGACTCGACTGGATACGGTCCAAAGGGCCGTTGGTGGATGGAAGAGCCAGTCCCAGGAAATCTGGAACCGACTCTTGAGGCTTCTCAAACGATCCTGACTTGATTGGTCCCGAATGGGATCCATTAACGCGGCTGATGCTGCCATTCCGGAAACCTCCAAAGCTTCGAGGACCAGTCCCGTTGGTCAAGTTATTTACTGGATCTTGCTTGGCAGGAGTGTTGAGAGGAGGACCAAGATCCTGCAAAAAGTCGACCGTCGGAACTTCTGGTTCCGGCTTGGGCTTGGAAGCTGGCGACATGTTATATGCAGAGAAACGTGAAAGTGTAGTTGTCGAGGGCGAGGTTGACTTTGGCGATCCAGCATTTGATCCTAGACCCATATCGTTTCCGAGTCCCCAATCCGTGCTGGTGTTGTTGCGCTCCAACTGATAACTCTTGATGCTGAATCTCGATAGTTTCTTTGGCTCTGGTGGGCTGGGTGCGTATCCAGTTCCAAGAATGTCCACCGATGTGATGCCTTCGCTGAATGAAGTAATGCTCTTTGGATCCATTTCCTTGGGACTTGGGCTGTTGGAAGTGGGGCTGGATGGTCCTCTTACGCTTGGAATTGACAAAGCAAGCCCCAAGTGATCTTCCGTCTTTTCGGCCAAGGCGAGTGATTGTGTCCGAGAGTCGCTGAGCGAAGAAAATCCACCGAATGATGTGATCACACTTGCTCGCTGTGGAGAAGGACTCTCCGCTGCGGCTATCGAGACAATGGGTTTCTCGGGCTCTCCTCGGTCAATGCTCTTTCGATGAACTTTCCTAGTAGGATTCTGTTGATCCAAAAGTGCGTGTAGCCCGTGCGCCTCCTTCTTTGGTTCCAACATCTCTGCTGCCTCCTGAAGCCTCTCTAGAGTCGAATCCCGATGATGGCCTCCACTATGCTTACTGCGACGTTTACCACTGAGAGAATGTGTCCGTGAGGCATATGGTGAAAGTGTTGGGGTCTTTGTCCTCGTGCTACCATTTGATGAAGATCGTGACCGGAAAACCATCGTCAGACCTTCCAGAGTTGAGCTCACATTCTTGATCGACTCTTGCGACGGCCTTGACCACTGAATGATCACTTGGTCCCTGACCCATTCGATCATCTGGGAATCATCCTCTGCCAAACAGGTCCATCCTGCTCCCCTGGCCATGTCTCGTGCCAGATCCAACCCTTCCATCAATACAGCCTCGCCCTTCCGAATCATCTCCGCGTTGCCAAAGGTGTCCCGCACTGGTTCTGTAACAACTTTGACAGATATCTGGACAGGCGAAGTTGTCTCAAGTGATACTGTCGATGCTGATATTTCCAGTTCAAAGGCTTCGTCGTCGCAATCTGGATTCCATGACTGTACGCGACCCTTGTGATGAGCCCGATTGGCACGGAAAAGGATGACTGGATCGAGGCTGAGGGTGGTCCTTGAGTGATAAGAAGCGCCCGAAAATGCAAGCAGTCCCAGAATGTTTGAAAGGTTCTGCAGCAGATTCCAGGTGGATACTCGTGCCTTCCTAGCAAGTAAAGTCGATGGTTGCTGGCGGGTATACTGCATTTTGATGGAAAATTCCATCCGTGGCCAGCTGCCTTGATCTTCTGACAACGTTTTGGTATCCTGACTATCAAACGACGAGATGATGTGTTTGTCCAGCGATTGAATCAAATGGTGTTTCCCGTTCGCAAAGAGCACCCCATGCTTGCAGAATAAACGGTAAACGCCCCCTGTACGTTTCAGTTCCTCATAGCATTAGTGACCGCTCAACCCGACAAGATCAAACAAAGCAATTCAATCATATGACAAGTGACATTTACCTGTGCGGTAGGTGTATTCTAATCCAATTATCCGTGCAGGAGGCGTCGATGATGTGTCGACCGAAAGTGTACTTCCATCCACGTTGCTCTTTGAGGGACTCTGACCGTCTTGGGCATGGGTCGTCATGGGTCTGTCGATCAAGATCCTTGTTGCGCGAAGGTCTGATCCAATATAGAGATTGGGGGGTAAGGATGCCATATCCACATCGCTGTCCTGTAGAGTTGTTGGCAAAACATAGAAGAAGAGAAGGAAAAAAAAGTTGCTACATCATTAGTTCTTTCTGTATTTGTAGATCGAGATCGATTAGGGTGAATTTTTTTCGACAGAACAGTCGCTTGAGGTTTGTGTCGCACCGTATCTGAATGGCGATGGGATGGTCCATGCTGGGACGAGGGGCCCTGAGCTTCGCTTGCCCACAGTCGCTGCGCCTGAGAGGTCTATTTGATTTCGATGACAAGAGTAAAACGAGATGGTCAGATATGAGATAACGACTTGCTCTTGTTGATAAGCAAATGCACGGACGACCACAATTGTTGTTGATGTTGTTGTGATGGCCAAGCCCGCTGATTCTATTCGTTGTTCTGTTCCCCATGCTCCGTGGACAACGAAAGAACAAAGGAGAGATGGAAGGGAAGAAAGAAAGAAATGATGATAAAAACTCACCAATATCTTTTGTGACCACTGCACGATCCTCTGCGCGACATTGGGTTGGATGTCTGTTTCAAGCAAGACCAGAATGGACTGGGTGTGATGCTGTTGGGCAAGCCGAACTGCAGCCTGGAGTGCCTAGTTTGTGCATGACCGTCATTGGAGAAATGAGAGAGAGAGAGAGAGGGAGAGAGAAAGAAAGAAGGATGGAAGGAAGCAAAGGAAGGAAAGGGAGAATGAAGGAAGGGAGCCGTTATTAATACTCCATGAATGCTACATATCCTTGCAGGACTCACTCGGTCGGGTGTTTTTCCTTCTTGAGAACGACACGAGAGGGTGCGATGCGGTGTGTTTCCCCACATTGACACACATTCACGCATGCACACACTCACGCACGCACACGGAAGACATAAATTACCTCGCGTCCCTCTATTTGGTCAAAAGCATATCCAAGTTCAGATTGGAGCGCAAAAGAAGACAAACCTTAGTTAGAACACACAGCCTTGCATTGTGTTTGCCCCGGAGAATGGAGCGTCTCCTCTCCATGTGATTGTGTCCATCCACTACAGGATATTTGGCACTTTTCATTCCAAAAGAAGGACTCACCTCCGACAACAACATGGTCCCATTGATCGGACAAGGGTTTGCACTGCTGCGGCTCAACAGCCTGCAGTGGCGCACCAGTGACGCTTGACCTTGAAGAACTTGACCTAGAAGAGCTTGAGCTTGACCTTGAGCTTGACCTTGAGGGGATGGCATCATCCATGGACAATTCTTCCGGTGTGCTTTTGTTGTCGTTGGTCAGCTGTGTCTTTACCACGTCCACATCCACCTCCTTTCTTGCGCTGGCTGTTTGGCGTTGTTGTTGCTGCTGTTGTTGATGCGCAGACACCTGGGTCAAGGAGTTGTCCTTGGAAGTCGAAGGTTGGTCAATTTTATCGTCCTTGTTGTTGTTGTTGTTGACAGGAATAGCTTGGCCAATGAGCCTTGCCGACAAGAACCTTGACCTGCGGTGGCCATGAAAGTGAAGCGCTAAGGCCAGACACAATGAGAGAGCTGTGGAGGTGATAGCCAGAGTGGGGGTGGAGAGAGCCGCTCCATACAGAGCCCAGAGGACAGAGGCCAGTGCTACAGGCACGGCAGGGAGCCAGTCAAGAGGATCGTCCAGGCCCATCGATCGATCGTATGAGAGAGATAAAATGGTTGTATCCAGGATGAATGTCTGTTTAGTTTAGAGAAGTAGGGGTAGGATGGGTATAGATAGGGTAAAGAATGGTGAATTGTGCTGCTACGCCGAAAAGCAAGCGGGATTGCATGAACAAGAAAGAATGAAAAAGAGTCGTAATTGGCGGGTATCAATGGGAGGGTGGAGGAGGATGAGGATGAGGATGAGGATGTAGGCGAGGTGGGAATGGCTCTTTGTGTCTCCTTTGACCAAACAACAGATGCAGTGGCAAATGGGTCCAATCAATGGGAGAGAACGAGGAATAAAAAGGCGTGAATGGGTTGGGTGAACAAACAAAAGAAGCGAAATGTGAGGGAGGCGACAAAAAAACTAACTTTTGTTTGTCGCAAAACGGAGAGGAAGGGTGACTGTTTGCTTGCCTCGCTCGTCGGGAAAGGAGGATTGTTCGCGCGCGATTCGTGGGGACCGTTGCTTCTCCCTCGTGTGTAGGAGACTGTCTCCGCCTTGAAGGACCAGTGGCTGCATCGTCTGCACCCCGAGGGAACAGTGCATGGCTGCCATGCTTCGTTTCAATTGCTGCCCTTCCTTGTGCTCCTCCCCTTGCCAACACACCAAATTGTCGCTTTCCTATGCCCCTGACAACCACATGGCGAGAAACAACAAATTCTGCAGCGTTCACAAGTCCGATACGTCTGTCCTCCCTCTTCTTCATGCCCATGTCCATGCAAGTAACCATCTGCAAGTGGAGAAAAACCCGCTCTTTTTTTTTTTTTTTTTTTTTTTTTTCTTGTGTTCAAGGGAAACGGTTGTTGAAAAGTGCAGATACTCTTGCGAAGCGTTTGCGACTCCTGGAAGATTTTGTACACCATATTCAACAGCATGGGACACCACAGGGGGGAGGGTAATCTCTTCCATCAAGAGCGTCGATTCGACGCAAATTGCATTCCATTGGGTGAGACTTGAATGCTTCGAGGTGGAGGAGGGTTTGCTCATTAGGAGCCTGAGGTTGCACGCGAATGGAAGCATAGCTGTCACATGCAAAGCAGTACCCCTCGCAGCAACTCCAAACCTTTAAGCTTGGTGGCGCATTCTCCTTTCCCAACCGCTAAGCAGGAGAGAACGAATGTAATCCCATGCTTCATTCCATTTCTTTGGCATTCCATTCAAAGGCGGCACACAATCACACCCAAGCTCAACCGATCTCGCTTGCATCGCTACCATCGACCTGTACACACTTTATACCCAGTATCCAATAGCGTGCTCAGGAACACGAAAACTATGCGTCGATCCCCCAACAGGCGCCTGACAAGCGAGAACACGCCCCCGGGCACAGAACCTCAAGTGGTCAAGTCGACACCTGTGGAACAAGACAAGTACACTACGCCACCAGAACAAGTAGAGTCTATGCTGGTCGGAGATGGATACCCTCTGCTACAAGTAAGAATTATCGCCTGTGGACGCAACCGTGTGCCTCTTCCGCTGTAGATCCAACTTTTTTTTGCTTTGCTTATACTTTGTTCATAGCGCCAACAGATACCAGGACTTATTCACAACACCTTCAATCTTCAAGACATACCAAAGTCTCCACCGAGATCGGCGTTGCCGCAGGGAACTTTCACACCATCTTCCATCAACCACTTGTCATCACGTAAGTCAACTTATTGATAAATTGGAGCAAAATCACGATTAGGGTAACCCACAGCTGACGAGAGCCAAAAAAAAAAAAAAAAAAAAAAAAAGTTTCCGCCAGATCTGCGCCACTCTTCCACCACAAGAGACCGCCACTTGCACCCTTGCAACGAACACTTTCGTCCTCGACTTTCAATCTTCTAGAGGCCGAAAGCCCAAATCCGGCTTTCGTCGCGCCGATATCGACTTTCAGGCCGACACTGTCATCAGAGGACCTTGAGAAACTTGCCAAGGCTCAGATCTCAAATAAGAGACGGGTAAAAAAGGCAGGGAGAGAACTCGGATGGAGGCCGTCGAGTCGTTCAGCCTTGTGGCCAAAGAGACTGAACAAGGATGAAGGAGCGGTTGAACAAACGAGTCATGGGAAGACACGGAAGCGCGCCCCAACAGTCGCTGCTCCACTTCCAGTATGCGCCCAGATAGAGCATGACGAAGAACTGGAGAAGCTCTACAGAGAATGCCTCGACTACGTAACCAGCTTGACCAAGCCTAACGTATCGACCACCATCATCCAAATCGTCGCAAACGTCGCAACAGGAACCACGACATTGTTTCTTCAAAAGAGCATTTCCGGCGCAAAACCAGGATACACCAAAGCGGCCGTTCGCATCCTTCGCCAACTGTACGACAACAACGAGTGGGCTGCCAAGCAGTTGTGTTCGGGGATGGTGCCATTCTTGGAGATTACTGTGGCTGATCACCCACTGGAAATGGTGCTGTCGCAAAATTTGTTGCCTTCAGCCATGGCGTGTATCTATTACCTCCTGATCACTCGCTACGCGCAATGCTGGCCATCCCCGGAGCAGCATGCTTCGGAACACACCACCAGCTCGCCTTCTTCATCGATTGTCATGCTCAAGATGGCGGAGGGTATTGGAACCATGGCGTGGATCTCCCAGGTCGAAGACCCACTGACCAAGGAGGAAGCCGAAGAGTTCGAGTCGGACGTATTTACTTTGACGGAAAGGACTCTTGAGGATCAGTTGAAGCTGGGGATGACGGACAAGGCAGAGCAGCTGACTTACTGGAAAGTGATCGACAATATTCTGAAACTGCACAGAAGCAGGTCCAGGACATTGGGCAGAGCACTCTCGGTGCTTGAGGCTCTGGTGAAGATCTCTCGATGCCTGGAAGTCATGGCTGGGTGGAGTTTGCTCCAAAACGCATGGACAAAAGACTTTTCGAGGTTGGAGATCCTGGCTGTTCTGGGCAATGCTGGAAACAATGTACGTTCGGATTGGAGTGAGGTTACTAGATGTTGTTACGAGACGTTCATTGACGACCCATTTTTTTTTGCCAGACCAAGCATAGAGCGCTCGATATACTCCGAAAGGCGGTCTTCCTCAACCCATACCAAGCTGATCTGATGGCCGAAGACGACGTCGTAGGTTTTCTCCGTTGTATGAAAAATAAGGAACTGGAATCTATCTATTGTTGTCTCACCGAGCTTACCTTTTTTTTCTAGTTGATGAAAGCTGCAGGCGGTCCATGGGAGCCCGACGTGAATATCACGCATCACGAACGTAGATACCACAGGAAAACTTGATACCAGATACCTTCGCACCCTTAGGCAAGAAATATAAGTAATAAAAAAATCACAATGTTGCACTTTTATTGAGCTGTGGTATTTTGTATTGTTTTTACTTTTTACTTCCTCTGGTGCCGGAACGTGAACCCAACGAATGCACCCTTCCATGGATCTTGGACACGCAATACATAAGGCAGCGACCCACTGCTGTCGTTATGGCTCCCCGCAGCGGACGACGAAGCAGCAGCCGAAGCAGCCATTTCTGCGTCGTGAACTTGAGCCTGTCGCAACATGACGTCCTTGTACCCAGCCATGTCGTCCGGGTTGGAAAAGTCATCGAAATAACTCGTGTCCATGGGCGTTGCGAGCACGGGCACGAACGAGGCTTTTGTGGACCGGAGGTTGTCCCAGTCGAGACCTGCCAGCCACGGGTGTTGCTTGACCTGGTCCAGTGTCGTATACCTGTCCTCTCTATCAGCAATCAACCTAACAGAGAACATAAGAAATGATTGTAAAGATTTTAAACTTTTGAAATCAAAAACACCAAACTAGCCATTCAAAGTTGTGAAGGTGGCCCATACATACCTGGTGATGAGATCCCACGCCTCGTCCGTCAAATTAAACTCCAGATTTTCTTTTGTATCATACACGGGGCGTTTGAGCACCCGTCGCCAATGCCACACATTCACACAAGTCTGGCGCGTGTCCTCGGCTTGGAAGGGGCTGTACCCCGCCAGAAACTCGAACAGGATACAGCCTAGGGACCAGTAGTCCACCCCATAGTCGTACCCGACGTTTTCCAGGACCTCGGGCGCCATGTAGTCGGCCGAGCCAACCACCGAGAAGGCGCGCCGGATCCCATCGTTCCTGTACTCTTGTGAGTCGGGTTCTTCTTCTTCTAGAGTCATCTCGGACCACTGCTGTGTCGCCTCCATGTGCCTTTTCTGCTGTTGCTGAGGCAAGTTCAACAAACTGTTGTTTCCAATCATACCATCACCTCCTCCTCCTCCAAGGTTCGCACTCGATCCCGTCCAGAGTAAGTGCGACGGCGACCTGTGCAGGATCCCATTCAGATTTGCAAAACTTCCCCCCGCACCACCCAATTTCATCGATCGTGCGCCCAGCTCGCCCAACATCCCAGATCCGTACAGCCTCTGATGCTGATTCAGCATCATCACCGACGACCCACCCGATCGCCTGAGCGTCGGTCCCGTGGGCTCCATGCGATTCTTGACCCGCTCCAACTTGCGCTTCAGTGCTGCAATCCTCCCCTCGGCCAGCTGGCCCTTGGACAGCCCAAAGTCTGTCAGCTTGATATGGCCTGTGCGGTCAATCAAAAAATTCTCGGGCTTGAGGTCCCGGTGGATGTACCCTTGCTGGTGCAGCGCGTCGATCGCCATGATCATCTCGGCAAAGTACAACCGCGTGTCCTCCTCTCGGAGCACACCCCGTGCGGACAGCATGGTCCGCACGTCCCCACCCTGGACAAACTCCATGGCGAGGTAGACATAGTCCTGGTCCTGGAACGAGTACAGCAGTCGGACATGCCACTCTGACCGTGTCGCTGTTAACACGTCCCGTTCGGTCAAGATGTGCTGGACTTCGTCCTGCAGGTGCAGGTGGCGTTTGGACATGCGCTTGAGGGCGCAGAGCTCGCCTGTGTCGCTCTTGCGCGCGAGAAAGACTTCGCCAAAGCCGCCTTGGCCGACCTGGGTGAGGATCTGGAACTGGATGGCGGTGGTGCGGGTGCGCCGGAGGCGGAGCGCCTTGCGTTCGGAGGCGCAGTGGGCGCGCCAGGATAGGTCGGCTTCTTTTGGTGAGAGCTGAGAACACATAGAGACAGAGAGAGAGAGACGAGGGGGTGTTTGCGCAAGAGTTTAAATATCAATGAGAATGACAAGAACGTCGGTTTTCTGCGAACGTGTTAGAATAGGGAGACATAAGGAGAGAGAAAAAAATACCTTTTGACGCGCCAGATTCTTTTTAAACTCGTAGGTGCGCTCCTTCCGATCCTTGAGGTAGCTTAGAAGATCGATGTAATGGTCCAGGAAGTCTATCGAAACGTGAACACGCACGCAACCAAAAAAAAAAAAAAAAAAAAAAAAAACAGAGAAGTGAACGAGTTGGTTCAGCATGTGGATTACTTTTGCTAATGCAGACGTTCCACCTCCAGTATTTAAAAAATGCCGCCTCTGAACATACAAACATGAGTACTCTGGCATTTCCGAAGAGTGGCAGGACTGGGCGTAATCACGGATGGCGACTCTGATAACGGATGGCTTTGGCTCGTTGGTGCGGGTGCAAAATCTGCCTCTATAGATGCTGCCATCCCTCCCCTCCGTCGTTCTGTAGCTTCTCCTCTTGCCTGCTGTTCATGCAACCTGTTCGCTTGCTGCTCCTGCAGCAGCTGCTGCGTGTCTGGCTCACGACGCTGGCCCTGATCAGGCTCCTCTGTAGTGTCTCCCGGTACAGGTGTCTTTGGCGAGAACTCGTCGCTGCTGTTACTGTTGTTGGTCACTCGTTGTCGTAGTGGTACCTCAAGCCTACTGAGACTCGCCGCATCGGATAGCGACGGTGGCTGTAATTGGACCTGCTGCCGATAATGCTGCTGCGGCTCTTGTTGTTGTTGTTGCCGATGAGTTGTTGCCTGGTATTCAGTATTGAGCGATTCAGTTCTGATTCGCGACAGATGCCGACGCTCTGCGATCGTGGTTCCTAATCCTGGCCCTAATCCTGATTCCGTTGTCAAAGTTGTAAAAGTCCTTGCACGAGTTGAAACCACAGCCATGGATTCTGAGCATGAACGCGCTCTAGGCCGGGCTTGCTGAACAAACTGTGTGTGTGTTGTATGTTCGTTTGCTTCTGTTTTCTGTGGTGTGTCTGAACGGGCGCTGTTTCTTGATGTCTGAACGCTGGTGGTGTATTTTGGGACGAGGGGGTGTACTTTAGTGGGGTGCATGGTGAGTGTGCCCTTCAGCAATGGAGCTGTGGACGATGTAGCGATGGAACGCTGTGATACTGAGTCCTGCGTTTTGTTGGCTTTGCTTTTTGCAGAGACTGGTAACGGAATCTTGGACGGAGTCATTCAGATATGATGCACGCGTGAAAAAAGAAAGAAAAGAAAGGGGTACCACAAAATCTGAGTTGTGCTTGACGCAAATAAAATACTATGATCGAAGGGGAGGATGGTGCAGTGGTGAATGGAAATGAATGAAACGAAAGGACTGATGAGTAACTTCACTTACAAAAGCGAAAGAGTGTCAAAACAGAAAACGGCTCTTTGCAGGGCATGTACGTTACGTCCATCCTTCACGGTTAGGATGGATGTTTATCATTTTTATCGGACGTTCCTGCTGTAAACCAGGATGGATTGGATGACGGAATCGACTTAGTGCTTGAACGTATCCAACGAGCAATAACTAGCATGTTGCATAGACATGACGTGTGCGAAACCTGGTATTGACAACGAAAGACCGTAGTCAAACAACAACAAGAACCAATTATGTGCGAAAAAAAAGCAATACAGCTGATTTTTAATGACTATTTGTTACATGTTGGAGGATGGAGTCTCCTCCCTTTCAATCGCGATCATGCTAGTTTTGTTCTCCATCTGGGGTTGTCTTGAACCTTATGAAGCCTCGGATTCACCCTCAGTCTCGTGTCCACGGTTTTGATGAGCCTCCATGTCGAGCTCAAAGTCTCCGGCCTCCTCGCCCTCAACATCCTCCTCATCGTCGTGACCACCAAGCGGTGTCTGCACATCAAAGTCCTCGTCGGCCAGCATGGCATCTGGGGTACCATATCCCGCATCCATGGCCATACCAAGATCTTCCTCCTGTGCTGGTTCCTGCACTGGTTCCTGCGCTGGCTCTTGGGCAGGCTCTTGGGCAGGCTCTTGGGCATCCTGTTCAGCTTCAAGATCGCCCTCAATATGCTCGCCCTCCTCGCCTTCTTCCTCAAGATCTCTGTTGTCCTGCTCTTCGATCGATGCAGAAGCAGACTCTTCAGGCTCGGTCGCCGATGCTTCTGGCGCAGAGACGGTCGCACCGTTAGATGTTTCCGCTTCACTCTGCGACTCTTCAGGCATCTCGCCATCTTCTTGTGCATCATCCTGTGTCGCAGGCTCCTCATGGGTCGTATCCTCCTCATCCTCATCCAAACCACCTGGAGTGCCTGGAAGATCATTAGAATCCTCGGGGACCTCAGTAATCACAACGTGGCTGGTGGGACGTATCCTCTTTACTGGGGGAACGTCATCGACATCCATGGCTGTGCTCTCATCCGCTTGGTCCGTAGGAACCTCCTCCATGTCCTCCAGATCTGCAGGGTTTGGTGTTGAAACGATCGTGATGTTTTCTTGCACCTCAGTGGCCTCGAGACGGCGTTTTTGACCATGGGGAGACGATGTGGAAGAAGACGAGCTCACGGCCGTGACGGAGGTGATCGTGGTCGTGGTAGCGTTGACCGGCGAGTCTCCACTGGGGGAGGCAGAGGGAGAAGATTCCGTTGCGGTAGTGGTCTGCACACGCTGAACGGCGGCGACTTGTGCCTGTTGTGACTCGATCACTGGAAGTGGGCGTTGGCGCTTGAGCGAGATCATCTTGGCGTTGGTATCGGCGACAGGTGGGGTCGCAGTAGCTGTAGTCGAAGAGAGTGCGTCCTGTGATGGTGCAGATCCTTGCACTGAGTTGGCTTGAGGAATGCCTGTTGGCAACTCGTCTTCCCGGCGACGCTTAATCATGCGTCCCCGTGATGGGTTGGTTGTCAGGGCAGGATTAGCTGGCAAAGGTATGGTTGCAGGAGGAGACGGTGTTGCTGGAGACACAACACCATTGCCTGCGGCAGCTGCGGCAGCGTTGCGGGCACTCAGTGGTGGCCTGAGTCTTTGTTGGCCTGGACCTGCGTTGAGAGTAGGGGGAGCTCCAGGTCGGGGGCGTACACCTGGACCGACTGCGGCACCTGCTGCACCTGCTGCAGGCGCCGATACATGTGATGGTGTGTTTGCGCCAGTTGGTCGCACGCGGATCGGAGGTCGTGGTGCCGTCTGTGGCTTAAATGTTGGAGCAGCAACCGAGAGATTCGAGGAGCTGGGCGGTGTCGTCGGCGCGGTGGGTGTGGGAGAAGCTGCCTGACTTGTCGTCTGAACATTTCCAGTCTGACCTCCAAGAGCTGCGATCTGGTTCTTTAGTGAATTAATCTCCTTTTCTTTGGTCTGGAGCATGATTCGATGGCGCATCTCTGCCATAGTATGTGCGCTTGCCTCCTTTTGAAGCTCTGCGATCTTGGCAGCGGCTGCTGCATCTGTTCCGTTGGCTCCCTGAGACTGCTCCGAGATGGTCTTTTCCAGTGCAGCCTTCTCGGCAGCATGTTTCTTCTCAAGCTCTGCCTCCTTGGTCTTGACTGCGGCTTGGATAGCAGCCTGTGAATCGCCGCCACCATCACCAGAAGCAAGCTTGGCCTCTGCTTCTTTCTAAAATATATATATCAACGGAATGGACATGGTCACTGAGAGTTAGAAGAGCAGTCTAATTAGCGCATTATTAGATAAAACCTGTTGGCAACCTTACCAATCTCCGGTTCAACTGTTTGTTGCGCTCGACACTGATAGTCATCTTTGACTATGGTATCCATAGAATACGAAGGTAAGATAACCATATGTTAGAACTGAAAGAGGACCGCTTCAAGTTTAAACAAATAGCAGACAAGCTTACCTTGAAAGCATCCAAGCTCTTCTCCAGTTCGGCCTTCTCGCTGGTAAGAGCGTCCTTGGCCTTTTGGACAGTGTCCAGTGTTCTCTGCAGGTTGTCCTTCTCGCGCTGCGCGATAGCATTGTTCGAGCTGCCCTTGTTGGCCTCCTCCAGACTCTTTTCCAACTCAGGAACTCTGGCCTTGGCTGCCTCCAACTCCTTTTGCAGCTCGGCCACCTTGACAGCCTCTTCCTGATGCTTCTTGCGCCAGGCTTGGGCATGGGATGCCATCTTGTTCGTCCTGACACCAACCTCTTGCATCTTGGCCAAAGTAGCCTCGTTCTCCGCCTTGGCTGCGTTCGCTGCCGCGATGTTTTCGGCAACTTCGACCTTATACTTCTCGACGGCGTCCTTGAGCTCCTGGAATTCGGTAGGGTCAATGCGGTCGTGCTTAGCCATAATATCATGGGTTCTTGTTCTCCACCGGTCTCTGTCCTCGCCAAGCTGCTTGAGCTCCTCCTTGCTTGTCTCGAGATCGACGGTCATCTCCCGGACCTGCTGGTTCAAGGGGTCCAGCTTCGACTGCAACTCGCGGTTGCTCTCCTCCAGGTCAGTCACAAGCTTCTGGAGTCTTTCGTTCTCGGAACGAAGCATCGTGTTGCTCTCTCTGAGCAAGTTGATCTGATTAATCTTCTCCAGAATCTCCTCGTGCTTCTCCTTGGAGACCATGGCATCCTGCTGCTTGGTCCTCTCCTTGGTGAGCAAGTTTCTGGTATCCTCCAATGAGCGGTTCGTCTCCTCAACCTGCTGTTTAAGACGTCGTGATTCCTGCAGGTTCAGCTCGTGCTGGCACTCGAGAATCTCTTTCTCGCGTCGGACGTATCGGATCACATCGCGGAGCTCAGCCAACTGATGCTCCACAGTGCCCTTGGGAGTTCCCTCAGCCTCGGACGAAACACCTTCAGCAAGGTCAGCAATGGGTGCGGGTGCATTCAAGCGCTGGAGGCTGTTGGCCTTTGCGTTCACGTCCTCCAGGTGCAGGTGCAGCTTTTCGTTCTGATCCTTGAGCTCTGAGCAACGCTTCTCCACCTCGGACAAGGTCTTTTGCAAGACACTCTTCTGGCTCTCCCACGAGATTTCGGCCGACTGAAGGTTGGCAATTGCGGACTCGGCACTGGCCTTGTATTTCGTAAGCTCGGTTGCCTGTCGTGCGTGTGTCTGTTTGAGATTAGACAGCGTCTCCATGTCGCGAGCGTGGTTCATAAGCTCGCGCTGGTAGTCCTCGTGTGCTCTCGCGGCAGAGTTCGAGTGCTCAAGGATATCGCTGCGGTATTGGGCCTCAATGTCCTTCATCTGCGACTCAACGCTTTCAAGGCTACGGATTCTCTCATCGAGCACTGTCTTTTCGGCCTTCCAGTCGTTCCGCTCTGCATCGGCCTTGTTCTGCATCTCGATCAGGTTTGAGGCGGCGCTCTGGGCACGCTCTTCTGCGGCGCTCAGCTTGCTCTCGAGGGTCTTGACGGATTCGTTGCTGCGAGCAATCGCCTCCTCGTGTTCCTTCTTGAACTCCTCGAATGTGGTAGTGATCTCAGCAAGTCTGTCTTCGTTAGTCTGACTGATGGCCTGGAACTGGGCAACATGCTCACGGCTGGCGTCGGCCTCTGCTTGGTGGCGGGCAAGTTCAGAACGGAGCTGTGAAACCTGGGCCTGCAACTTCTCTTCGGGGGTCGCTTCAGAGGACTCGGATCCCGAGGGCTTTTGCTGGTAAATGGCAAGCTGGTCCTCGCGGCTCTTAAGCTGCTTGGTCAGATCTTCCACCTTGGCGTTGGAGTAATCGAGAGAGGTCTTGGATTGGATCAAATTTTCGCGGACGTTTTGATGCTCCTTATTCAAGTTGTCGATTCTGCTCTGCCACTCCTTGGCCTCAATATCCTTGCGGTCCCGCAGACGCTTGCTAGACTCGATTTCCTCCTTCAATTTCTCTTTGAGGGTTTCGACCTCCTGCTCCCTGCTCGTCACGGCAACTTCCAAACGACGCTTGACTTGCTCGCTGGAACGCTCAGTCTCGTTGGCCATGTGCTGTACCGACTGCAAGAGAGAGTTTAGGTGGCCCTTTTCCTTGACAAGGGAGTCGATGTCGTCTCTGAATCGGGTCTCAAGAGCCTTTGACAGCGCCTGCTCCTGCTTCAGGTTACTAACTTCACTTGAGAGTCTGGAAGCCGTATCACGCTCAACGGACAAATCCGACGATAGTCGGTGGTTGGTGATCTCGTGTCGCGTGGCGGCATCTTGGAGGAATGAGCAACGCTTCCTCAACTCCGACATCTCGGTTGTCTGGTGGTTGCTGTTCTCTGTTGCAAGTTGGTAGCGCTGCTCCAGCAGTTCAACTTGAGCCTGGGCCCGGCCAAGCTTGATGCGGCATTCAGAGTTCTCGGTCTGGACCTGAGCCAGCTGTTCCTTCAAGTACTTGGTATCCACGCTGGTTTCGTTCCGGTAGTTGTCGTAGGCCTTTTGGACTTCGCCCAACAGTTTTGCGTACTCCAAGGCCTCTGACGTTTGGAGTGCATCGGTTGCGTTGGGTGCGCTTGGTGCGTTCGGGTTGGTGTCTTTGGCAGCCTCCTTGTGCTTGATGTTGTGTGCAGCGAGGGTCCGTCGCAGCATTTCAGTCTCATGCTTGTATGTCGTGATTTGCATCTCCTTGCTGCCAATTTCCTCGCGCATGCTCTCGATCTGACGCTTGGCCTCCTGAATGACGTTCTGCTCGTCTTCTGTTCTTGCCCTCTCCTTGGCCTCCTCAGCATCGGTACGCTCCTTGGTCAGTTCGCGGGCAACCTCGCGGAGCTTCTTGTTTTGCTTCTGAAGTTCCTGAATGTCGGAGAAGAGGACAAAGTGGTCCTCGATAATCCTCTCGGCGTCGGTAGCGTTCTCAGAGTAGACACTGCGAGTTGACTCGGGGGCGAGTGCCTGGGGTGCGTTTGGTGCCTTCAATCGCCACAAGAGGTTGTGAACCTGGCGATCAAGATCGTGATTCTCCTTGTTCAAGCCGTCACGTTCTTTGGTCAGGCCATCCAGTCGAGCCAAAACTTCACGAGCACCTTGGGCGATCTGTTCCTTTTCTTGCATGGCTCCCTCCAGTTGAGCCGACAGTTCTTCTGCGTGCAGTTTCATCCGCTGGCACTCGTTTCGCTGTTCCTGAATAAGTGGAGCCTAAAATGATGTCAACGAATAGCGTTAGCCACTGGGAAAAGATTAAAGTTGACTTGTACACGAGAGCCATGCTGAGGTGTTCAAAGGTACTTACTCCATCGGCCAACTCTTTAACAATGTCGGTCATAGCCTCCTTCAGGCTGGAATTCTCAGTCTTCAAGGTAACGTGTTCGGCCTGCAGATCCATGTACCGTGAATACTAATACACAATTGATCGATTGAGTTGTTAGAAAGGCATTCGACCTAGACAGAAGATCATCTTGAAACACTAGCATCGCTCCTGGATCTTTTCGTACCACTTGAGTGAGAGACATTCCTGTCTTTTGCATACGACCAACAACAGCTGCGGTAGGTGACAAGACGCCCATCTAGAATGATAAAATACGTGTATCATGATTAGTAGCCAAAACCAACCCAAAACATCATGATCATTAGTGAGCTTAATGTCCACATACCCGTCCAATTTCACTTGAAGACTCGGTCAGGCCAGCCTTTTCCAATAGCTCGTCAGCACGCTTCTGCTCTGCCTTCAAGCGTTCGATCTCCTGCTTGGCGGATTCCAGATCCACTTGCAACTGAACCTTCTGCTCGGCGACCTATGTTGTCGATAAAGACACGTAAATACAAGTTAGATAATGCGCGCGATGACAACTGATTTTTGAGACGCCAAGCCTATCAATACTTGCCTCTGTGATATTTTCCGTGTAGTCGAGATCCTTTCTAGCGAGGGCCTCCTGCATCTCCAGCATGTTCTCTAAAATAAGTGAGTGCGAGCAAATCAAAGTCAGTACAATACATATGAGCTATATACATATTCTCAAGTATCGTTGGAGCAAACCGAGTAGACAGCTTACGTTCAATTTCTGCGACACGTTCAGTGGCATCCTTAGAACTGCGCTGGTAGAGATCGGCAAGTCGTCGTTGCGTCTCCATTTCACCGCGGAACTGCTCCTCTTGTGTCAGAATCTTTCCCTGCTGCTCCGAGCTCTTGACCAAGCACTCGTCGAGCTTGTCTTGGAGTTCCTTGAGGCGCCTCTGCAGATTTGTGTTGGACTGTGCTGAGGTTGTGGCTTCCAAACGAGCCTGATCCAATTCTGATTGAAGCTTCAAGACCTGTGCTGATTTGTCGTTGCGGTACGAAGTGAGCTCTATTGACTTTGCCTCCAATTCTGACTTGGTCCACTCGATGCGTTGCTTAAGCATGTCGAGTTCTTGTTTAAGAGCTTGTTGTTGAAGCTATAAGCATAGGACAAAATTACATATTAGTATGACGCGTTCATCTCCACGCTCCATTTGTTTCAACCCATATTTGCTTCAACGAACCTTGTGTGACATTTCTGATGATCTTGCTTCCCGAGCGTCAGTCTCGTTCTTTGAAGCCTCCTTCTTGATCTCCTGATGGTTGCTCATCAGGTTGCGGTAGTCCTCGTTCAGTTGATCCAGCTCAGTCACCTTGCGCTCATGAGCCGCGAGAGCATCCCGCTTTTCTGCCTCCAAAGTTTCGACTCGTGACTTGAGAAGGTCCAGTTCAACTCCAGTATGCAAAGTCCCGCTTTGTTGAGATGTGAAGCGAGATTCATATTCGGCAGATTTTGCTTCTACAAGTTTCGAAAGCAAAAGAAAAAAAGTGTGTTAGTGTTATTCGCCAGAGGGTGTCCGATCTGTGGTACTCAAAGTTACTTATTCTGCTGACACGAACCTGCTTCTAGTTTCAGTTTAGTTTCTATCTGTAGTTTCTGGCGCGTTATTGTCAGTTGTGATTTGAAGGCGTTGATCTTTGCTTCGGACTGCTGAGCGCGTTGCTCTAGATGTTGACAAACAGAACATAAGCGTGAGACTATTGTAAACGCGGTAAATACAGCAGACAATGTAAATAGACACGGGAAACATACCACTGTTGATCCTCTCCGTTGATAGCGACGCCTTGGCTTCTTCGGCCTGCTCCTTCCAGTTCTCGGAAGCAAACTCGATCGCCTTCTCATCCAGTTGCTGGACCAACTTGTGGAGTGATGGCGTGACCTGATCTCCCGCTGCCTGGAGCTGATCCATGATTCTAGCAAGGTCCTCCACGTCCAGCGCGAGCAGCTTGGCGATCCGCGCCTGCTGTTGTGCGGTCATGTTTGTGGTATCCTCCATTTGTGTGATTTATGGGTCGCGAGTGTTCGCCGTGTCCACCCGGCTTGTTCTCACTTGTTAGTGTGTTGGTGTTGGATTTTTGGTGTGTGTGTTGTTGTAGCCTTTTTTTTCGTTGTTCTCCTGTTGTCACTGTTCTCCCTTTTGTTGCTAACAGGCTAAATGTAGGTAGGGTGCACAAACTAGATGGAGCGAGAGGGAAAGCGCGTTAATGAGTGGATTTGCTGCGCGATTGTGTCAACAATCAAGACAATGGGTAATAGTAATGGTAAAATGTAAAGCGTGTTCATTGGTGCATGAGCGGTACCTCGGGTCAGGAGGGTGATGGAGGGGAAACAAGAATGAAAGTTGCCACAATTTCGCCCTCCATGCTCGCGAATATATGCTCTGCCTCTCAGAAAAAATTGATGCGTCACCGGAATTAATTCATCGCAAATATTAACGATTTCATTCGGCAAGAATGAAATTTGCTTGGACCGTTCGCAGCAATCCCATTTAAGGCCATAAAAAAAAGGAAGAACCTCGGCTCTACACCACGACCAAATAAAATCTTTAAGCACTATCTGATCCACGAGGGCATGTTTACTATCTCTGTCTCTTCTCCCATACTTTCCCACGTCCCTCCCTTGGCATGTTCTTTGCCTTCAGAGTTTTGGAGAAATCGGCAATATTATTATTAAGGTACAGGTTCGAGTTAAATACAGGGTTGATATGGTGTTTAGAAGAGAACAACGGCACCCATGAGGGCGGCAGCGCCAACCATGCCGGACATCTTGAGGGTGGAAGCGCCGCTACCAGCTCCAGCACCGCCGGTGGGGGTAGCAGTAGAGTCAGGAGAAGTCTCGGTGCCGTTGGCCTTGTGGCTCTGGTACCAGTTAGTCTTGGCCTGGTACTGGGACTGGTAAAGAGCTTGCTCGTCAGCAGGGCACTTGGAAAGGCACATGCCGGTTTCGGTCATGTAGGCGGTGTAGGCGGGGGTGTTGCGCTCGTGAGCAAGAGCCAAAGACTTCATGAAGTTGGGGTTGGAGGGGTCCTCAGTGAACACGCCGGGGAGCATCTTGTTTCCGACATCCTATTTAACGTCAATGACGGAACATTCAGAAAAGATGAGTATTAGCTGAAGCAAGACTGAGAGGCTTTCTTGCTTGCCAAGGCGTCATGGGATATCCAGTTGCTTGTGTGCTTGTGTGTGTGTCTGTGTCTGTGTCTGTGTGTTTGGCGATGATGTAGCTCCCACTTACAACCAAGCACTTATCAACGCAGGGACCGTTGGCCTTGAAGGGATAGAGGGGGTTGAGCTCCTGGGCGGAGGCGACGGCGACGACGGCGGCGACAATGGCAACAACGGAGAAACGCATGACTGGTGCTGTTGAAGATGTGGTAGTGGAAGAGGTGAGGGAACTGGAAGAGAAAGAGGAAAAGAGAAGGAAAATGGAGAGAACGGGGAACGTATTTAAAACAATCTGATAATAAGAAAAGGTGGTAATCTGATCTTGAGAGGCGATTGAATTGTATCGTGGCAATCGACGAAAACATAGACACCTGAATATGGGAATGAAAGTGAGTTGCACTTTTGCTTGCCCACTTTGCAATTACGAATTCCCCAACGGGCGCTTGATCGTGGGTTTACATTTTGCACTCACTTGCAAGCGGGGGTGTGAGATAATTACGGATGGACGGGTGAACCTTCTCGTCCGCGTACAAACAGGCTTTGCGCATGATGATGAAGAGTGTGGGTGAGCTTCAAAATCCATTTAGTGAGTACAGTAAGTAACAAGTGTTCATTGTCCACAATTGAACATAGTAGTACAGTTGAACAACCAAAGTAGGACTTTAAACCAAGGAAAAAGGAACATCGATTAGACCCGTGGATGGCGGATCCAATGTTCCAAAACAGAGTTGGGAAGAAAAGGTTTCGAAGGTGAAGCCTCGGCGCAGAAAAAGACAGAGAAATAACAACCACGCTATTTTATCAGATTTAGCACTCGTTTGAGCACTCTCTGTTTTTCTTTTGTTTGTTTATCAGATGGGTCATTGACCCGGGTCAACACCAAAGAAGAAAGCAAATCGAACCACACTCCCATACCCACTCCCACAACAACACTTTGAAAAGCATAAATAGTTTAAATCAGATGCGTACTGTACCTGAAAATTAAACAAGTGATGGTGCCTGAATGGAAGGCATCGGTCGATACACGCAGAGTTGTCATCCGTAGTGTCTATGCCGAGCAAACAAAAGACGGTGAGGACCGAGCAGGACAACAAGACAGTCAGTTTCCAAATCTAGTGTTTCTCCGCTGAGAATGAGGAGGAAGAAGCAGGGCTCCGTGGCACAAACTCTGTCATCATTGCATGTGTAAGAATGTCTCATCTGTGCTTCTCGACAAGTTTCTTCCCCTCGGATATTACTTTTCGTCAACATTTTCAAACGCAGCATCATCCAATTCGTCAAATTCAAAGGCATCATTCACGTCGATGTTGCTCGTGAGTGAGTGAGAGCACCAGTCTGACCAGAGTAGCAAAGGAATGTAGGACCGGTCGGAGTAGGGAGAGCATACGAAGGGCATGAGATGGAAACACGGTTCATGCGAATAACCGTGGTTGGCCATCGGATGGAGGGGCTTGGACCTTTGTCTTTTCCTTTCCTACTTCCTAGTATTAGACCAATGAACGATACATGCCAAACGCAAGGAAAATAATGCGCGAGGAAGGCTTCTTTTTGGATCCTTCCATTCGGACTTGGGTACAACATCCGGCGTTATAAGGAATGTTATTATGTCGGCATCCTCGTGGACCAATGGGTCCGTTAACATGGAAACGTCTGACCATTTAATTCAAATGATGACGAAGCACCACCCACACAAAATGCACCATGGCTTGATGAATGTGGGTGTGTGGGGTGGGAGTTTTTGGGTGTTAACACGCCATTGTGAAAGGGAGGCAAACCAAAATGCAATAACAGACCTTCATGTCCCAACGCAGCCCCCTGATTTTGGTGGATGAGAGAGCGCGCATTTTAAACCTGGGTAAACATGTCAGCAGCCGCTCGGATAGCATGTCTGCCAAGCCCATGGCGTGGATGGAAAGGCAACCAAATGTATCTCTCCAACTGTATGTTGTTCCCTGAGTGGGTCCATATACCTTTGGATGGACTTGTATCTCTGAATTGGGCCAGTTCACGACCAGAAGCTTGAAATGAAAGAGGAAGACAGAGAGAGAGAGAGAGAAGAGAGTGAGTGAGGCAAAGACACATACACGCATCATGCCACTCCAAAGAGAAACAACACGCGCTGCCCTGAACTCTGCTCCAAACCAGTTTTATGTTTTATGTTTGTTTTTTGTTCCTGACCGCTTTTTCTTTGTCATAGTTTGTGCCCGTCTCCAAGACTGCTCTTCCTTGACTCTTTTTCCTCCTCCTCCTCCTCCGCCTGCTCCTCCTGCTCCTCCACCTCCATCTCCACCTTCATCCTCACAAATGAAAAATACACAACTGAGAAATATCCAGCCCTGCTTGACTTTACCCAGAAATCGCCAGGAAGAATCTGACAATTTAACCTTCCCTCGCCGCCTCGTGTCTCTCCCTCCACGCCCAAATCGGTAATCAGATCGTGCCAGTGACCACAGCGGGTGCTCGTTTTGGAAAGTCAGATTTTTTCCGCCTCTTCTCTCCACTTTCTTCTGCTTTTCTTTTTCTTCTTCTCTTCTGCGTCTTTTTCTTTGTCCCTTTCCGCATAGACCCCAAATCCCCTTATCCCTTTCTTTCTCCTCCCTTCAGGTGATCAAAGCAAGGTCCCCTTTGCATCCTCTGCCTCGCCTTTCTGCTACCACTTGGTGCCCAAAAACCCCAACCAGAACCATGACTTCAAAACCACACGAGGACCTCGCTCCTCCTGTTGACCCCGAGACTTCCTCCCTCTCCGGATCCATCAACTTCTCTCAGCCCACTCGAAAACGCCTCTTCTGGATCTTCATCGTCAATGACAACATTTCCTACTTCAACTTCTGCTCCTACCTTGTCGCTTGCTTTGGCACCATCTGCCTCGTCGCCTACCTCGCCATCATCCAGCCCTTCGTCCTCAGCGTCATCCTCGGCATCAGCGAGTCCAAGGGCAACCTCACAGGGAACCTGGCCCTCTACGATGAACTCATTGCCCTGCCCTCGACTCTGATCTGGGGTATCCTCTCGGACCGCATCGGCCGCCGCCCCGTCTACAGCGCCGGATTCATCTGCCTCGGCACCTCCCTGATCCTCTACCCATACTCCAAAAACGTGTACCCACATATGCTCCTCTGCCGCCTGCTCTTCTCGGTCGGCTCGGCCGCAGCCACCTGCATGATGACAGGCAGTCTCAGTGATGTCGCCGGCGGGCAGCACGAGCGCGGACGTGTCAGTGCGATCGTGGGCATGTTTGCGGGCTTTGGTGGATTGACCGCCGGCTTGGGCCTGACCACCGTGCCCTTTAAACTCGTCCAATACTCGGGCAGCCAGGTCAAGGGTATTCAGCTGTGCTTTACAATCGTGGGAGGCGTGGCGATCGGGTTTGCGGTCTTATGTGTGTTCACGATGCACAATATGGAGAGCAGCCACGTCAAGGGTGTTAGGTACTGGACTAGACGCTTGCTGACAAGGAACAAGAGCACACTCGAGCCAAGACCAGATCTACCGCCGATCGAGAACCCGCTAAAGCAGCTGAAGTACGGCTTCATGGCTGGACGGGACCCTCGTGTCGCTTTGGCTTATATGTCCAGTTTTGTGGTAAGTAACTTTTGCTTTTTTTTCCCGTCTTTTCTTTTGTTCGCAGTTGTTTCTAGCGAAACCAGAAGCTGACTGTGCTACTTTCCTTATTAGTCTCGCGCCGATACTGTCTTGTTCTCCTCCTATGTGAGTCTGTGGGTCGTGCAGTACTACGAAGACCTGGGTTGGTGTGGCGAGTACAGCTGTGGCGCCGCTGCGGGAGACACCCACATGCTGACGGGCATGGCCCAGGGCATCTCCCTGGCATTTGCGCCCGTGTACGGATACATGTGCGAGAAAATGGAGAAGTCAACCGTGTTGGCGATTGCGGGCGTCATTGGCGCCGTGGGCAGCTTCCCCTTTGCGTTCACCACGGCAGCCCCGGGGGCCAAGTCCAACTATGCCTGGGTCAACCTCGTTGGCGTGGGCCAAATTGGCATGATTGTCACGGGCATGACCCTGGTCAATGGATTGCAGCTGGACGCCAGGTACCGTGGTAGTGTGGCTGGTGTGTTCAGTTTCTGTGGCGCGCTGAGTATCATGGTGATGGCCAAGCTTGGCGGTTATCTGTTTGACGTTTGGATGCGCGGCGCACCCTTTGTGCTCATGGGCATTGCCCATTCAGTTATAGCCATATTCAGTATCTATGTCCGCATCATCACGCCAAGACTGCTTCGCGAGGATGCGGCACGTTTTGCGGCCAAGGCTCAAGCTGGAGAGATGCAGGACGTTGCAACAGAGCACAAGGATGAACTCTCCTCCATGGGGCACAAGGAAGAACTCTCGCTCTAGAACGCCCTCTTGTTGCTCATAACCTTCACTCTCAACATATATCTCACAGCCATGTACATAGTTCTTGCACTACCATACCACAACCTGCATTCAAACTCCAAGATCCAATATATTGCACAACGTAATGTTCAATCTGATAAAGAACTGCGCTATTAACGCCCTACTTTCTCTGTTTTGACTGTTTCCCTCTCGTGGATAAACCTGGGTTTACGGATCCAAGATTCTCCAACAGTGAAAGAGCCAGATTGAGGTCCAAACATCTTTGTGCTTTATTGTCGACGTACAGACATCAAGTTCCGATCCGTCGCATGAAAGTAGTACAGAAAAATATGAGTAGTGATAATTTATCCGCAACCTGTCGAGCCATGCCTTGGTTTTTTACATGCGCTATCAGATCTAACTTTTTTTCATTCTCGGAAAGTAAACCCGGGGTTCCACATCGGAGGCTGAGTTTGTGTTGTTCGTCGAAGGTTAGGAACTATTCAACTCACGCTCATGATGGACGAAAAATGGTGCCAAATCCTTCACTACAACACCTCGATCTTCGCGTGAAATTCATGTCGATATAATTGTTTATCCGCAGTATGGATTCAAAATCTTGAGTCGTAGATAGTAATACGAAGTTTTGTCGTTGTTAACAAATTCACTTTCGCGTTTCCTCGACAAGTGGCGCCGATCGATTTGAGGTCAACCAGACAATACCCCTTAACAGCATCATGTGCGTCTGAATGTCTCGGAGCTGGTGCCCATTGCTGCATTCAGCATTCATCCTTCAAACACAAGAACCTTGTCAGAACCATGAGTAGCCGGTTTATGTTGTTGGCAGCCGCCATCCCAGTCTGTTACTTTGCAGGATACGCTTACAGAGAATACCATGACCCTGACCAATCGTCAACAGTAATGACAATTATGTTTTTGAAATGGCAAATCAAAAGATCTGTTCAGGACAAGTTCACCCCAACCACCGAGTACTAATAGAGGATCCCTCGTTTCTTGCTTCCTTACTCTTTAGCTCCTGAACCGCAAACCAGAATCCCTTTCAGACAGCCTGTAAGCGACACTTGGAATATTTGAACGAACTGAACACACTCTGGAGGAAAAAAAAAATCGGACACATATAACTCAACGGATCAACTTCTTTTCTGTTTTGCTAGTTTGGCAAGCCGCCTCCAGGCACTGGATGAATCAAAACGGAAGGTTGAGCATCAGCTCGCAGAGCTAGACGCTCATCGCGAGAAGCTCCGTTCAACTGGCGGACGAAATACTGATATCCCAGGAAGGCTCTGGTAGTCGAGATAAGCAGCCACTCCTCTCAGGATATTTGGGAACATCATGGAGGTCGCATGGAGACAACCAACTACTTCAAAGCAACTCCAACTAGGCCTTCGAACATTAAGAAATAAAACTTTGTACATTATGACTACATTGTTCATTTTGGAGGGTTTCTTAGTATTTAGTTCCGCCAAACGGGGAAGGTTTTTTTTTTTAACATATTAAAGAATCTGCACATAGTTCTCGGGAACCAGCCCCGTGACACCTGCAATCTCACCCAGGAACCAGCCTGGGAACTGTCGCGAGTGGATCCAGAGATATTCGCCTTCGCGGAAACTGAGCTCCGTGTCCGTCTCGGCATCAAAGTCGTACAAGCCGCGGGCCTGCCCATAGGTGCGATCTAGTGCTTCGTCCTCTTGGAAGGACGTCGTCTCATCCTCCTCTCGTGCGTCTGAATACCACCCCATGGGCTCGTCGTCGTCCTCTTCGACGTCAGACTCCTCGCAGGCCGGTGGTGGGAAGTGACCGAGGTGGTAGGGATGTGTCTTTGAGTATGCAAAGTCGCGGACTCTGATAACTACGAGGACAACATAGACAGGAATCAAGAACAAATACAGTTAATTATTTAATAGATCAAAGACATGTGGCTCAACCACCCTGCATATGCATTAATTTGTTTTGAGGACGGGGAAAAAGTAGAACAGGACTTACCAAGATCAGAACAGGCGTTGTTTGTATCGATCTATTTTTCATATTGGCGACGTGAGGTAAATGTTGGTTAAAACTTGGGCTGAAAGCAAAAGCCTGGACAAGTTGCTTTGCATGCTAGTGACCATGGTTGTACAGCATGAATCGAGGGGCGAGGGCAAGTCATGCATGTCATCATGGTGTGCGTTTTGGCGTGGAAAGCAGGGAGGTGTGCAAGAGGCAACATGAATTACGCTATGGGAAAAAACAACAACAAAGAAACAAACATACCGGACCAGCCGACGACGTGCTTGCGAGTATGGTTGAAGCTACTCTAGGCAGACTTTCAACTTGGGTTTGGTTGTTGTGGTTTTGCAGGAATGACGCCAGTGATTTTAATAAGTCTTGATCTTGATCCTGCTCCTGCCCTTGGGAAATCCCGTCCATGGATGAAGAGGTGGTGTCATTTGGCATCGAGGACAAGGGAGTTGACTGATAGAGTGGTGACAAAGGCGACGAGGGCAGTGAAGGTGGAGGGGTCATGAGTGAGGAGGATGAGGTGGATGAGGTGGACAACAGCGACAGAGGTTTGAAACCAGACGAAGTTGTTGAAACTGGGGAGGAGAGCGCCCAAGACTCTGACAGAGACCGGCATCGAGCGCTGGCAAAGGTCAGCGACAGTCTCCTGGGCGTCGCTACATCTATATTGCGTTTCAAGGGCAATGGCGATGGATGGAAGTTGCATAAGAGGTGACATTAGTATCCAAAGGTCGCACAATTCAAATTTGCTCCCAGGGAGAAGGAAGGGACAGAGGCCAGGGAAAGAATCGACTGGACCGACCCACGCCCAACTCGAAAGCAGTAACATATGTACTGCAGAATTAATGTGGGACTGAAGTGGGACGTTGGCTCACAAAGAACAAAGAACGGGTCAACGAGCATGACGGAGAATAATTCAACGTCAGAACGAAAAGTACCTTGAGGAAGGTGGACGGAGACACGCTTTCGAGCCTTGAGGTCGGCCGAGAGTGTGGTCTCGTCCCCAGCTGGACCAAGGCAGCTGAGTGGCAATGAGACTGGCGCCATATCCATGGATAGGTGGGTGGTGTGGATGCTTGTGAGGTGTGGTGTATAGTCTACTCTTGAAATTGAAAAGAGGGAGCTAGGGCGTTCTTTGCAGTTATATGGCTGGTGTGTGAAGGAATGAGACAAAAGAACAGATGTTAGGGGAGAAGCGATGACAGATACACGGTGAATGTTGAAAGTGGTGGCATTATGTATTTACCTCGAAGGAAGGATGAAATGGATATGAATGTGAAACTTGTTCCTTTTGGGCTGAGTGGGGAGGAGTGTGTATGACTGGGCTGTGCGCTGTTGGGGAAAGGCACTTTGCTCCTTTTTGAATGGTGTGTCGATGGAGGGAAGGACGGAAGGAAGGAAGGAGGTGACCTTGAGGATGGGTGGGATGGTGGGATGGTGGGATGTGTTCTTTGTCGAAGCGAGGAATGGAATGGATGGTGGAATGAGAGAAGGAACGAAAGAAAGAAGAAAAAGAGTTGAGAGCAACCCTTATTTCTCTTTGTGGAGGAACACACAACGACGGCAGCATGACCCGGAGCGTCTTTCCTTTCCTTCCTTCCTTTTGTTCTTTCTTTGTTACCATCAAGGCCCTCCAACAAGCAAGACGAGCGAGCAATGGCAATGGATGGACGGATGGGTGAACAGGGGGGTTGCGTGTACGAAATGGTGCTCACTCACCCTCTCTCTCTCTCTCTCTTCTCTCTCCCATAAACAATAGCAAGCATTTCTTTCCTTTCTTTCCTCAGGCTCTCTTGTTTTTTAGTTAATTGCCAAAGGCTCCTTTGACGAAAACATGCAACAATGCACGCATGTTGTTGACAGTACCATCTCGAAGTGTCGATATGAGGTCTTGGGGAATACTTGTATACCAATATGCTGAAATGCTCACTCCCCAAGACCCCACCCAAATAAACCACCAAAGTGAGGAACTCAGGGGGCGTATGGTGTTTGAACACAAGACATGAAATACACGATGATAATGTTCCGAGACCATTGTCGCCCAAATGTTCGATCAACCTTGCGCCCCATTCCAAATCCTGAGGTACTTGAAGAGCACGAATACTTTAGGACCAATGACGATGACTTGTAGGGCCTGTGCCTACTTTAGCCCATCGGGTACAAGCCTGCCTACCCTTCCGTCCTCCAACGATTGGCAACGACCAATGGGTTTGCGTCGTCTGTGCAAGTGCAACGTTGGACATTACCCTATTTGTGTGCTACATACGCGTCATGTTTGTCAGCAATGTGTCCCATCCTTTGTAGCACCGGAGCCACTTTTCCCTTAAAATCTAATGGACGATGTGTACATGGAACCTTTTTTTTTCTTTATTCAAAAAAAAATTAGGCAACATGTTTGGTATGTACAAGATATCTGACAAAGACATGCAAAGAAGGGCAATGCTTGAAAAAAAAAAAAAGCGGAGCGACATGGTGACACTCTAACCCAAGAGAGGGGCAGTCTCGGGAGTGTGGCGGCCAGAGACGCGGAGAACGAAGGGCTTGAGGGTGTAGAGGGTGGCAATGATGCCGAATCCAAGGGAAGACCAGTGGATGACATCGTTCTGCTGCTGGGCAAAGACACCAAACAAGTACCAGGACAAGACCAAGGCACCAGCTATTGTAGTCAATGTGGATAAGTATTGTTAGTTGTTGTACTTCCTTCCTTGTTTTAAGTACCATAGCACGAAAAGAAACAATACGAGTATAACTTACCAACATCACCCTTCTTGTACTCAATGTAGCCAACAACAGTCGAAGCAACAAAGGCAAGACCGGCGACGGCCAGGATGATTTGGAAGGTAGAGGGACCGTCCTCGCGCTCGGGGGAGAAGGCGACAAAGACGTTGACGAAGAGGAGGACAAAGATCCAGGCGTGGTAGAGGGAGAAGGGGAGGGCGAGGAAGATGACCTCGAGGAGCGAGTCGGGAGAGTGATCCTCCTTGAGGCGGTAGTAGATGTAGGAGACGGCACCGGTGGCGAAGAACAGGGCAATCAAGGCCAGGATGGCATGGCCAGAGGTCTACCATTGATGGAAGGTGGCGAGATGTTTATGGTTAGCCTGATATGCGCATGTACGTCAGTGTGAGACGAGCGAGGTACAAACATGGAGCAACAACAGCTCAAAAGGACATAACAGGCCATTCGAGTCTCGAGTATGTAAGCAGGACGTCTGTCCTTGTCCGCGGGAGAAGAACAAAAGAAAGGAGGGCGCCTCTCTCTCTCACTCTCACTTTCGCTCACTCAGACCGTTGAGTTTTTTTGTTGGGCGAAATGGAGAATTTTCCCAGCCCATCTCATTTGTCCAGGCCGAGGCGTTGGTTATCCCTGTGGATTGTTTTCCCATTTCCCGCACAAATTGAAGCACCATGGAGAAGGAGGGAGGGAACAAGCTTATTCCCACAGACACAACAGTCAAGCTTCCTCACACACACACACACACACACACACACACACACACTCGGCATGCAGTATGAAGAGACCCACAAACACCCATCGACATCCAAGTCAACAGCACCATGTCATCAGTAAAGAAAAGAACACTTACGAAGAGTGCCAACCAGGCGGTGGTAAGGAGCGAGGCCAGGACAAAGTGCCAGCCAACGGCGTCGTGGACCTTCTCAGAGAACCACTGGAAAACCATCAGGCCTCCGAACAGGAAGTGGATGACGGTCCAGACACCAAAGGTGAAGGGAGCGGGGGTCACGTACGACGCGTGGACAGGGTCGTAGGGGCTGTCCTGGTCCTTGTGGCCGCCAAAGACAGAGTACAAGTTGCCCGAAACCAAAGTCAAGTAGACGATGATGTTGGCAACCTTGGAGGGCCAGTGTTCGTGGGAGAAAGGCATGGTGGGAGGGAGGGGGGGGAGGTGGTTTGTGGTGAAGAAGAAGAAGAAGAAAAGAAAAAAAAGTAAAGGGAAAAGGGAAATGAGAAATGGAATGACGGAAGGAAAAAAGAAATGGGCGGAGGGTGAATGAGGAAAAAAAAAAAAAAAAAAAAAAAACGCGCGAAAGAGGAAAGAGACGACTCCTTTTGTGTTTTTTTCCCATCATAGCAAGTCCAGGCAAGGCACATCCGTCCTTCCCATCTACCCATCTGGCATAAAAAAAAACATGTTGCACCTCCTGCAAAGCAAACATGTCGCATGAACAGAAAAACCAGAAAAGTAAAGACGCAAGATTGCCTCAGCACGCAGTTAACGTTGCGCCTTCTCTTGGCCCGTTTCTGTCTATTTAGCGCTGGGCAATGTTCTCTACGCCGCTGTTTTTATTGGTGTTGGGTAATGGTGATGTGGTTCCAGCCAACCAATCCAACTCATCAATATGACCGAGGACAAAACTATCCAACCATCCTCGAGCTTGCTATGACGTGCGCGAGGGAAGCAAGTACGGACAAATCACACCAACAACACTGGCTGAACGAGAGCAAGCCATCAAGCTTGGTGAACAAGAGAGAAGGCGGGATGATATGAGTCCTAGCAGTGAGCATTTGTTCTCATTACTGCCCTTGTCAAGTCGTCAGAAGACAGAAACAAACAGAAGGACAGAATCAATGCTTCATCCCATTGCTGAACGAAGGTTGTTTATCCAAGGCAAAGAACAAAGCGAACATTCCTTTCGCCTTTGGATACAAGCCGCCTCTATTCCCCCACCCCCACCACCCCACAGCTGGAAAGTAGGGTTTGTTTACTGACATCCTCCTGGCCCATATGATGTCCCAAGGGTGCACTAGTTTAGCATGGGGACTACACAGTACTAGCTGCCTGTGGATGTTTGGGTTTGTCGAGGAGGGATGCGTGTGAAGTCGTCGTGCTTGAAAGCAGTCCACCGCGGGTCGTTGGTGGCGAAATACCACCTTGCGGGAGACGTGAGAAAAAAGAAAAAAAACGGAATGCATGGTCAGACGCATTCAATTCAACCCAGTAGCAAACATTTAAATAATGCTAACATCAGCATCACCCGTCAGTAAGGTCTTTTACGGGACCATTATCCACTCGCGGTCCCTCAAGCAGATTGAGTACATTCGGCATGGCCTCCTCTTCGTGGACAGCTTCGGCGTCATTGTCCGAATGGAGCGAAATGTAGCCCCCAACCTACTCGACAGCCTTCTGGGCGACATTGCACGGGACAAGGTCCTTGTCCTGAACGACGACCAGTTTATCATGCCCGGCCTCATTGACACCCATATAGTAGGGCTTTCAGTACATCTTCCATGATGACTTTGTTTGTTGTCCCAAACACGTCTAAAATATGCCTTTTTTTTAAATCTGTCGTTGCACCACTATAGCATGCGCCCCAATACTCCTACTGTGGCAACGGACACGACATCCCACTCCTCCAATGGCTCAATACCCTCACTTTCCCATACGAGAGCAAGTTCAAGGACCTAGCCCATGCCCGTCACGTCTACACTAAATCCGTCGCCCGTTCACTCCGGAACGGCACCACTTCCGCCTGCTGGTTCGCCACTCTCCACCTCGAAGCCACCAAGGAACTGGTCAACGTCATCCAGGAGCAAGGCCAGCGCGCCTATGTCGGCAAGGTCAACATGAACCAGAACTCGCCAGCCATCCTGATCGAGACCGCCGAGTCGTCCGTCGCCGACACACGCGCCTTTATCGAATACGTCCAAAAGATCAACCAGCGGGTGACAACCAACACCACCAAGCCACTGGTCACACCGATCATCACCCCACGCTTCGCCATCTCGTGCACCTCCGACCTGCTGACCCAGCTGGGGGACCTGGCCCGAGAGTACAATCTCCCGATCCAATCGCACCTATGCGAGACCCCGAACGAGATCGCCTTCACTCGCTCGCTCTTTCCGCAGTCACGCGACTATACTTCCATCTACGCCGACCACGGTCTGCTGAACGCACACAGCATCATGGCCCACTGTGTCCACATGACGGACCAGGAACTAGCCATGATGAAAGAGCGCCACGCTGGTGTCTCGCACTGCGCCAACTCCAACTTCACCATAAAGTCCGGCATGGCTCACATCCGCCGCATGCTTGACATGGACATCAAGGTCTCGCTGGGCACGGATGTCGCTGGTGGTTACTCGCCCTCGGTTCTGGAGGCTCTCAGGTCGGCGCGCACGTGCTCCGTCGCGGTCGATGCGGAGACGGCGCTGAAGGTGCCGGAGCTGTTCTACCTGGCGACGATGGGGGGCGCGCGAGTGATGGGACTGGAGGCGGTGATTGGGAGCTTCGCGGTGGGGAAGGAGTTTGATGCGATATTGGTGAACACGGCAGTGGAAAACTCGCCGCTGGATGTGTTTGACCACGACACGGTCGAGAGCATGTTTGAGAAGTATTTGTTCATGGGCGACGATCGGAACAATGAGAAGGTGTACGTGCAGGGCAAGGAAGTGAGGATCCCTGATGCGGGTGGCCCAGCCGCCTCGGTGGGACCTGGATCTGGCCTTGCGGCGCTGCACTGAGAGATATACCCTGATATTTTTGTATCAAAACAGTCTAGACAATAGTTCAAGTGAAGGAAGAGAAAAATTCGCCATTTGGCAAAAGAATGGCTGTATGATGCTCACATCAGAGACGTCGATATTGCATTCTTGATTTCTCGCGAACTGCATGAATCAAAGAAACCCAACCACAACAAGGGGGAAGTACCTGGGAAAAGGCGTTGAAGGAAAAGGATGATTTTTTCTTTTATTGTGGATGATAGTTTACAAGTTCATTCGATTGTTGGTACATTGTTTGATGAATACATAAAATAAATTATGATGTCCTGGCAAGGAAGTGAAGGGGTATATGATGAGCCAAGGAAAAGACTAACACTCGCTCCTTGGCGTTCGGGGAGCCCGTGAAGCAGCGCGATTAGGAATCGCAGGCGAATCTCGGGCCAAGTCTCGCGTCGGGAAAGAGTCGTTGTAGTTGTTGCTGGTCGGCTGTCTCGGCTGTGGGCCACCATACCGAGGGTCCTTCTCGTTGCCACCACTACTCGAACCAAACTGGTGAGATGGTGACGAGGTATAGGCACCATATTGTTCGGCAGAGGTTCGCACAACAGGGCTATGGAGCCACTCGCTGTTGAGGTTCTGTGGACGCGGAACGGGACTGAGCTTGGTCTCGACCGGATATGGAGTATAGTCATGGTGCATGAACGAGGAAATGTCCAGGTCATCGCTGTCGTTGTGGTGCTGCGTCAGTGACACCGAAGAGTGGTTCGTCAGAGGCTGAGGCTTTTGCTTTGGAGAGATTTCACCCATCTCGAGCTTGCTTGTCTGCGACCGAGACGACAGAGCTGTACCAGGGCCAGCTGCATAGCCACGGACTCTGGAATCAGGGTTGCTCCGAGAGTCGACCGTGACCGTGTTGAACAACATACGGATGTTGAGGCCAAACTCGGTCAAGTTAAAGATAGTTAGGGTCGAGGAGAAGAGCTCGTAGTACACATACGTCGCCAGGTTGGTGTCGAAGATGCCGATAATGCGGTAAATGGACATGAAGATAAGGAAGATCAAATCGATCGTGAACAGCGAGGTCTGAAGACGGCGGTACTGCATCAGCTCGATGTTCTTGCCCTTACTCATGCCTTTGAGAGTCGTGAACAGCTTATAGTAAAAGATGGCCTCGCAGACGATGTAGTAGCCACGGAAGACAGGTGCTCCAGCATCACGGAATGTCCAGGCGATCGCGAGAGGCTCACATCGAGTGCCCTTGGCCACAGATCCATCACAGAGCTCGTTCTGGACAATGTTGATAAAGATGATGGCAAAGAGCTCGATGGCGCGGAAACCGATCAAAAAGTAATGGAGCCAGTCAGCCTTGCGGAAGGCTGGGTAGACGGCGGAGCAGCGGAGGTAGGCAAGGTACATGGTGGTGGGCTTGGTGATGAAATAGGCGACGTTGTTGAGAACATTGAGCCAAAGCGCTGTCTTGTGTGAGATGGTGCCGAAAGCTGCTGTGATAAGGAGAAAGACTGCCCACTCGTTGACGAACTGGGCGATGTTGATGATGGGGAACATGTAGTACTTTGAGCCAGAGCGCTTCAAGAAGATCATGCGCGAGAGAGAGTGAACAGTGAGAACGATGGATGCTCCCACGAGGAGAGCACCAAACACCGTGTCAAAGTTAATTTGAGTGGCGATCACCGTCGACGATACGCCCATGGCTGTGGAGGAGGGACCGATAAGGTGTGCTGTGGATAAGAGGATGGATGTGAGGTCGTGAGAGAGTAGTAAAAAAGGTGGTCGTGTTCAATGGTGAAGGAAAGGAAAGAGAGAAACAAATTAAACCAAGTAAGCGGGTCAAAGATGGAAGAACGATCAAGAAGTGGGGCGAAAGGAGACCAAAAAGGTGTGAGTGGATTTGGCGGGGGTCTCTCTCTTTATATACCGTTACCGACGAAGAGGAAAAGAGGTTCATAGGAGAAGATGGATCTTTCTGGCACGCCTCGTCTTCATTGAGACGATTCAGAGGAGAACAGCCAGCTGTAATGATGCCATTGACCACTGTTTTGAGCAGCAGGCGGGGTTGGAAAGAGATAGGAGCAACTCGCGGCCTTGTGCTGCAAACAGAAAGGCGCAATGTCCATCTGGTTTTTTTTTCTCTCTGAGTGTGTTGTCTTTGCTTTTCTTTTGATGAACAACGGCAAAGAGAGAGAAACGAGAGAGAGAGGACGGGGGATTGAATGCAGCATTAGTTTGTGCCATGCTATTTAATAAGTTATAAAATGGAAATATCACACATGGTTGGATGTGCTAATAGTGGCACCATCGAGGCAAACATCGCAAAAAAAGGGAGGTGAGACGGAGCATGGACAGGTTTGAGTGCATCCGTTGGATGCATGTGCACTATGCTCACAGACACGCTCACTTCTCATGTTTGATTCTTCGTTGTTTTTTCTTGATGGACAAGAAGCCTGACCTTGAATGACGAACCAGGGCAAAGAATAAGAGAGAGTGAGGAAGAGAGATAAAGAGAGAAAGTGAGAAAAAAAAAACAGATGGAAGCAGCTGAAGGAACAGAACTCAACTAATCTTCCTTGCGCCTTTGTGCTCACACATGTGCAGCGAGGCATCCACTCTGTGTCCATCAACGGACAAAAAAAAAAAAAAAAGCAAAAACAACCCGTGCAGCCATCAAATCCTGGTTGTGAATCAACCTTGCTCAGAATGGCACCATACCCACGGTCTGCTTCGGTACCAATCTCGCCCAACAGCGTAGGCATTGTCGCGTGGTGTAATTATCGGTCTGGGCTTCAAAAACCCGAGAAACCGAGAGACAGCATCCAAACTATCCTTAATACCTGCTTTCCTCATTGCAGTGTATGGGACTCTCTGTCCCATAGATCGAATATATATTCGATAGTATTCAATGCAGCATCTCGCTCTCATGAATTGAGTGACGTCACAATTCAAATCATGTGACTACTTGCCTGTGGCAGGCAATATGCGTGTGATTTGATCTCATGTCCGCCCATCTCTCAACTGGCGCGCTTCTTTACTCAGCATTGTCTGCTGCATCACCTAATCTCCACTCATCCCTGATCACGACCAATCAACAAGAACCTCTCAGGATTAATTCCCTCATCTACAGTAATCCAGCAGGTAGGGTGCCACCATGGACACTGAACATTTAGTATTTTCGTGTTCGTCTCACGGACACAACCAACTGGACACAGACGATGGAAGGTGCAGGGGGAAGAGAGAGGGGAAGAAACCGAAAAAGCCGCAAGCCATCATAATATCTGATTTTGGGATGGCTCCAAAAAATGAAAAAAATCATGTTCCTTTTTGTATTAACGCCAAAACCATACAACCTTGTCTCTGTGCAGAGCCCAGAGGTCCACCCACACTTGTTGAACAACCCCCATCTGCTGCACCCTTGCGCGGCTTTGGATACCAAACACATATTCACCACACAAGGACCCACTCTTTCTGGTGAGACAACCTTGTAAGTGCGAGCTACCATCCATATGGATCTCAGGCTCCAACTCGGACGGACGCATTGATCAACAAAGCGATCGTATACCGCGTCCAGAGAGTATCAAGGCACTATTGTCTTGCATGATACAGTTTCTCAATTATGTATCTTGGATTATGTCCCAGGATTAGAAATTAGCCCTATGGACGAACACATCCCGCCTGCCTCTATTCCCCCCTTTTTAATTCGATGCACGCTCACGCTATTGTGCTTCCCATTGGACTTTTATAGGCCTTCTAAACAGCAAACACGACGATTTACGATCCCGTCATGGAAGAAACAAACGGCCACTCGGTAGCGGACGCACACAAGAAGCGCAAATCACAAACGTCACCACTACTGGACGGAACAGGATCACCCAACATGGCGGGAGAGCCAAAGCGGCCCAAGATCTCCGAGTTTGCAGAGAGTAACAAGAACGTGGAGGTCACCCAAATTGAGTTCAACGACATTTTGAGCGTCATTTTTCAGGTTATTCAGGGATTCGACAAATATGCGGCCTTGAACTCGTCAGTGGATGCCGTGGTGGATGGAGAAAAGGTTCAAATTTCAGGGAATACTGTCAAATCCAAGCTGAAGGACTCTGGATATTCGAGTGTTCTCGCCTTCAAGGTATGAGAGAAGGCTCAATACCTCAGTTTCACAGGATGCCTCATTTCTCAAGAAGGCCGGAAAAAAATATTCACATCAATTTTGGGGCATATTCTCATACAACACAACTTTAGGATGACATTTCCAAAATCTGCAGCCGTGCGATCGCAGCCAATAGCACCAACACCGTAATTCAGGAACATATTCAAAAGATGCTCCAGCTTGCCACTGACCTCATTGCAGACAAGTCCCACTATACCATCCGCTCACACGGCAAAAAAGTTCGTTCACGAGAGGAGAGCCAGGCAAGTTTGCCACCACGCGATCACGAGAAGTTTGCCCTGTTCCAGCGTACGAACGAAGGGTTCGTGTTTACGAGCAAAGCACGCGGCAAGGACGATCTGGTAGAGCAGGATATTCCCAAGACGGTTGTTGTTCCAGTAGCCTCCACACCCAACCCACCCACATTGAAAGAAGTCAACTCAAAACTTCGCAACTTCCGTTCCACGGCATCAAAGAAACAGACCTCTGGTGGTACGTGTTTAATTAATCCCCTCCCTTTTTTCCTCCGCAAGGTTGTTTAACGTAATTCAACATCTAACTTTTCTTTGTCACGCAACCAAAAAAAAAAAAAAAAAAAAAAAAAAAAAAAAAAAAAAAAAAAAGTGGACTATCGCCCATCGGGACCTTTCACTTCATTTGCGCCATTTGTCGACTCGACCAACGCCGAGATGAACGCCGAGGATACTGCGACAGCCTACGGAGCTCTGTTGGACAGATACTTTCAAAAGACTCAATCATCCGCAGGATCGGATGAGCAGCAAAAGGCCAAGGTCCAGCTTGAAAACATCTTGCAAATTGCACAACAGAACCAGACGTCGCAAGACGGCATCTCCACAGAACTGTCTGAGGACGATCTGGCCTTCTTGTCCGAGGACGGTCTCGACGTTAGAAAGTTGATCTGCTTGAAGGGATCCAAGGACTCCGAAGAAGAGGAGAAAGAGTCGCGTTCTTCGGTTCTGGAGGCTGTCCAAAAGAACGCCATGTTGCTCTCGGAGCTGTACAAACTTCAAGACGAGCGATTCGCTACCAAAAACCAGACCATCACAGCACATGAACAGGAACTTGGTAAAGAATCCTCTCGTGCTTTCTTCAGCAACCATTCGTATATATCGTCTTGATGAAATACGTTCGTGCTAACGCTATTTCTTTTATATTCATTGGTAGCCGCCGCTGTTCAACAATCACTGACTGATTTGGCAGGCAAATTGGCACCCTCGGCACTGGTGACCGCGGAAGCAGTGGAGGAGACGATGAAAAAGCTCCCATACAAGGAGGCCGCCTTTACAGGATCATTGCCACCCACAAAGCCGTTTGCCTTCCCAACAAATGCAACCCGCAACGGGTTGCCCCCGACGGCCACAGCTTACCCGACTCACAACCCTATGGTGCCCAAGAAGAACTCGCCCGCTCTTTTTACGCCTGCAGTGGTTCTGTCACATCACATTAATATGACTGGAGGTTATCCAACGGTTCCTCAGCCACACCATTACTCGTACAGCACCCCACAGCAGCTGACTAACCAAAAGACTTACTCGCGACCCAAGAGCGGCAACAACTCTGGTGCTTCGGATGTGACTCCGTTACAGGTGGGCCCAGGTGGAGAAATGACGTTCCGCAAGAAGAACGACTTGAGTCCTTGTGCCAACTGTGGTGTCGTTGTGTCTCGTAAGTACATTTTTGCTCTTGATGTTACCATGAAAAAAGACAAGTAGTTTGGTTCTCATCTGTTTGTTTTTCCTTTTACTTTTCGTTTTCGTATCCTTTTTCAGCAATCTGGCGACAGGGCGCGCGCAACGAAAAGTTGTGCAATTCATGTGGACAGAGCAACAAAAAGTGGGGTCAGCCTCGGCCAATATCGCTGTTTTCCAGCACCCCCACTTTCAGGAAGTGACAACATCTCGCGAGTTGAAATAAAAGCATGAGGCGTTCATCCTAATTAAGGGTAACTTGGTGATCGGAGTTTGAATCCGATATTTTGATTCAAAAGAGACTCGCGAAACAAAATTTTTTGAATCTTCCTCTCACTCATTTCCATCAGACTTGGTATGGAATGATTTTCGACGTTTCCTACATTGGATTGCAAGCATGCATGGAACTCGACCCAAGCAGCAGCCATGACAACAACAACCTGGAATAGCAAAAGGAAGCTGTCGCCCATGAAGAAACTGAGATTAACATTTCAGGAACCGATCTCTTCATCCAATTTAATAGAAATATTTCAGCAATGGCTCCCATCAACAAGAAGAAGGTTAAGTCTGGCGAGGGTATCAACTCCCGTTTGGCTCTTGTCATGAAGTCCGGCAAGTACCAGCTCGGCTACAAGTCCACCCTCAAGACTCTCCGTCAGGGAAAGTGTAAGTAAACATGTCAGGAACCAGGACCCGAACAAGAGCATGAGAATCCAAGAGAATCGGAACCAGCGAGCCATGCTTGGAATGATGAGAATCATTTTCGAGATTATGGAAACAGAACATCGGCACAGGGAGCAAGCTCATGCAGTCATGGACACGTTGACGGTCGTGGAAAGGAATCATCATCAATTGGTCAATTCTCAACATTCCTAGGAATCGAGAGTTTTTGTTCAGGCGGTCGATATTCTATTCACGTCCCGAGAAGCCGTGTCTGCAGCTTCCTGTGAAGTTGAACTCTTGCTTGGTTTCTTTCTTGGTCTCTTACCTACCTTTCCCTTTGCCCCTGGCAGTTTTCTGCCTCTTACCTTTTGGTGACTGGAGCTCGCAAGGGCTGAGAACGTCCCAAAAACCCTTTTCTTACAATGTCTCTTTTTTTATCTCCCTTTTCCCATTATATGTTTTATTATTGTTGGTTTCTTTATACGACACATGCGTTGCCAATTCGACATTTCTGTTTTCCTTCGTGGATATGAAATGAACCATTGTGCTTTCTCTTTCTCTATCTTTGTCGAATTGTGTGTTGGGTATCACAGCCAAGTTGATCATCATCTCTGGTAACTGCCCCCCTCTTCGCAAGTCCGAGATTGAGTACTACGCCATGTTGTCCAAGACCGGTGTCCACCACTACACCGGCACCAACGTCGAGCTCGGTACCGCCTGCGGAAAGTACTTCCGGTAAGTTTAAGCATCATTTTGAACCGCGTATAACTCGGTGTCAACTAGAGTATTGAACGTTCGCTGACATTTGTTTCCTTGTTCTTCCTCTTCAACAGTGTTGGTGTCCTCTCCATCACTGACGCTGGTGACTCTGACATCATCAAGCAGCAGGAGGCTTCCCAGTAAATTCTCTCTCACCTCCCCAAACGAGATTGACTTTACGAAACGAGACGTTATGAGCTTTATCCTATAAGCGAATAAAAAATCGGGTTCCAAAAAATATTCATTGAACTCCTTGGTTTTTAGTTTAGATGTCGCGACAATTGCTTGTACTGGGTGGGATATATGCCTAGCTTTTGTTCTTTCAGTGTCGTGATCGTTTTCTGGAGCGTTCACCTCGAGCTGAAGATGTTGGTGACGGCGCCGGACTCTGGCTTCGACTGCTTTGTCCACCTCCACGACCTCGCCCAGATCTTGCCTTGTCTCCACTCCCTGATGTTTCGCGCTGATGGCGTGAAGAAGATGAAGAAGCGCCTCTTGAACTCACTTTAGCAGACGACGTCAACGAGGAAGACGAAGCCGATTTCCGCAACGAACCCGACCCTGATCCACTTGCTGCAGATCCACCAGCCACGGATGAGGATCCTCCTCCTCCTCCTCCATTAGCATGATACGGATCCATAAACAAAGAGGAAGACGATCCTTCGCCACCATCCTCGCGCCACTGCCCGCGACGCTGCTCCAGGTACCGGCCCATGACCTCAGCCTGCTCCTGCTCCAGTGTTGGCAGTGAGCGCATGCCCTTCTTCGCCCGCAGCTGGTCCACCTCCTCCTTGAGGATCTTGTAGTCTGTGTCGCGGATCTGCGCCAGTTGCAGGGAGAGCTGGTCGCGCTCCGTGACGAGCTGGGTCTCTGCTTGTGATGCCTAGAAAAAAATCAGGTATCACGAAGAACAAAGTGTGTGTGAGGAAATTGTTCCATAAAAGTAATGTAAGTTTCTTTTTTTTTTTTTTTTTTTCTTTTTTTTTTTTTTTTTTTTTGGTATGTCGTTTGTTGTTTGTCCAACAACTGCCTTACCAGTTCCAAATCCTTCTGGACCTGTTTGACCATGGCGATGTACCGGCTCAGTTCCGACTGCAAGCTCTTGCGCTCGGCGCGGACTTCGTCCAGGATCGAGTCTTTGTCCTCCAGGCTCTGTGCCATCTGGAAGACTTGCTCCTTCAAATGAAAGAGGTCGTCCTGCCGGATCCTATTATTGAAGCAAAAAAAGGGGGGGGGGGACAAGAGGGGAAGGCAGTCAGTACATCGAAAAGAAAGGCACTAGAATGTTGTTTTTGTTCTCAAAAGATATGGGGGACGTACTTCATCTGCTTTAATTCCATTAGCTCAGCGATTTTTTCTTCTGGATCTTTATCGGGAACGAGTTGTACTGGCCCGGTCGAGAACGCACCAGAGAGTGCTTTCTTGCCTGACGATGCTAGAGGTGAAGAAGAGGGCGGGAAAGTCCCTACAGGGGGGAGCTGCCTTCCAGTAGGGCTAAACAAGAAAGCAACAGAGAAGAGGAATACAATAAAAACAAGATCGGAATATTGCAGCGGTGTTAGCTGGAACGTTTTTGACTTTTTGACGCCCAAACGACACACCCAATAGCATTGAATACGATGGAGCATTGGGGACGCTTGGAACATAATTACCTCCGCACACTCTGTGTAAAGCGAACAGACTTTTTCTTGATCTTCAAGTCCGGATCCGGCGGGTTGCAGAGCACATCCCGAAAGGCTGGACGCAAACTCTCAGGGATGCTGAACTGGGCAATGTAGGACGATGCTGAAGGCTCGGTGATGGTCAGGAAGTCGGAAGTGATGGGCGGATCGGGCGATATTTCCTTTGCTGTGATGGTGGCGTCGTGCTCCGATGTTGTAGTGTCGATCGAGGGAGACAGTTCTCTCATTTGAGTATCGTCCATGGATGGTGGACTATTTGGAGGATGGATACTAGTATTGAATGTTGCGGTTGAGGTGGATGCTTCAGACGGATGATGGTGTGGCAGATCAGGTTGGATCGGTGTATTTGTGCCGTTGTTGCTCCTGCTGACGGCTTCGATCTGTGATGGTGGCGCTGGTGCTACGTGTGTTGTGGAACTTGAAGGGTTTGATTCGACTGTGGTGTCGCGTCCAAACAAGTTGGTGGCGAGATCGTTATGGAGTTGGCGCTCAGGTATTGAGTCCCGTTCGACTGGTCGTGGTGGTGAAGGAGGATACAAGTGTCGTTGATGATAGTCTTTGCGCAGTAAAGTGTGGGCATGATGTGGATCGTGGTATATATGAGGCTGTGAGGTTGACGGAATATGGTGGGGTTGTGGTTGTGGTTGTGGTTGTGGATGGGATAGTTTTGAGTGGTCAGAGACAACGGACTTGTCCTGACTTTGGTTCAACATTTTCTTTGTTGTTTGTTTTCGGGTTCAACGCTTTGTGACGAAAGAAAAAAAAAAAAAGCAATGTTTTCGCGACACGACTAGACCAGAACAAAGGACGCGACGGACTAGTAATGTGGGTGTACTATGAGGAGGGTAATAATGTCAATGGGCTGGTGGGAGGATCAACACGCAGGGGACCCCAAGAGGTGATCGATGGATATGAAAAGGAGGAAAACATGCGGATTGAAAAAATCGCATGGCTGCTTGAACAAGGCAAAAATTGGAGTTGCCAGCAGAAATATATTATTTCCTGTCAGACTAAAGGTCGTGTGCATTTAAATCCCCGCATAATTTCCGAAAGCGTTGTTTGTCAATTGTTCCTGAAGATCGCTGCATTCAATCAATCACACTCACACAGCTCGACATGGCCTCATTCATCCGCTCAACCATGGGTAAACATCGTCGTTCCGGAGCAACATGGCGTTTATTTGAAAGTCTGAGAATGACTTTCAGGATGGAACAACTAATACTAAGCTCGCTGATCAAACCCGTCACCCTGTGAACAACAATAGCTTTGGCCTGGAACCCCCTCAAGTCCACAGCATTCGCCTCAGTATCACGACCTGCTTCATTACTCACACCCGCTGCTCCCTCAACAGCCACCTCCATCCTCTGCAACGCCGTCCGCCATATGTCCTACAAGCTCAAGACTAACTCGGCCGCCAAGAAGAGGTAGCCATAAAGACCGGATCATGGATCATGCTGATTCTACCACGCACCTCGGAGTGCTCGGACATATCGGGATCGCTAACCAGCCCACCATTTTGCCCTTGTCTTTTTAGATTCGTTGCTACACCTTCAGGAAAGTTCAAGCACTGGAGATCAGGAAAGCGTCACATCAACACCGGCATGGACCGTGGACGTCTTAACAAGGCTGGCAAGGCCTCGTACGCCACCCCTGCCCAGGCCAAGCACTTGCGCCGCTTGATGCCCTATGCTTAAACCCGATGCATATAATTCGGCAAGGCAACATAATCAACTCATAGACATACATCAATTCGGAATATTTTGGTTTATCATAAACGAACGGGAATGCATTTAAAACATACTGTAGATCGAGAAAAAAAAATAGGAAAAAGAGGCGAGGGTATATCTATAGGGAGGTTTCTAATGTTCATGATCGACAGACAGGATCAAAGGCACAATCATACCGCCAATCACAGATAACACCTCGCCCAGGGCCAGTCCCTTGCCGCCCTCAGCGCCGCCAACGTTGTAGCCAGAGCTGGAGCTAGAACGCTCCGAGTTGTTCATCTCGCTCATGACGTGCATGGCCACATACAAGAAGGTGCCGCCTGAGAACAGCAGTAACATGCCCGTCCACCAGTGCAACGAGCTCGCCTCGCTCTTTCCACTGATCTGGATGAAAATATAAGTCAAGATCGCTCCGATGGGCGCCGCCAGTGAAAAGATGGCGACCTGTTGGCGGGTCTGGCGGCGACTGAAACCGTGCTGAAGAAGCACCGTCGACAGGCCAAAGGCTGCGGGGGCCTTGTGCAGCATGATAGCCAGGAACACAATGAAGCGCAGCTCGGGCCGCGAGGCGGAGGCGCCTAGGGCAATACCGTCAGCAGCAGCATGGACAACAAGACCGATCGTGATGGGGTTGCCCCTCTTCTTGGCGCCCATTCCGCCGCCCGCAGCAGAAGGCATTCGAATGTTGCTGTCATCCAGCTGCAAGTTGTGGAGCTCGGTAAAGTCTGCGACAGAGACGTGGTTGTTGTGGCTGTGGGCGTGGGTAGGGCCCATCTGGTCGATCAGGAACATGAGGATGAAGCCAGAGAGCAGGGCGAGACCAATGTACTTGTGCGCATCGTTTTCTTCCTCTTCCTCGTCTTCGTCGTCGCTAGCGCCTTTGGAAGGATCCAGGCCGGTGTTGCCAGTGGGGGCCTCAACATCATCGTCCTCAGCATCACCTTCAGCATTAATATCGGGTTGGTCCTGACGCTTGACAAGGGGTGCGTTGTCGAGCAGTGACATGTCGTTCAATTGAGCCAAATCCGATGACTTTGCAAAATCGTGGTGAAGAACGGCGCCTGCAAGATCGCCCTGGCGAGTCATAAGCATGTTGCTCTCGAACGAGGACACCTCGCTTGAGGCCTGTTGGAACTGATCCTGGATCAAGTATGGGTGGTCAGCCTTATTAACGGTAACCATTTCGCGCTTCTTCAAGAGGTTTTCTGCAGCCAGGGCAATCTTGGGGATCGCGGGAGAATATCCAGATAAGGAACGCTTGATGGGTCGATTGTGATCCAGACTACCGCCAGCAGAGCCAGTGGGCGGTGCAGGGGCGGGATGTGGAACACTGTACAGGGTCTCAACACCTTCGGGGATAATGACGACCAAAGCTGTGCCGACGAGCAGACCGACACCAAAGTTGGAGATGAGCTTGAGGCGATCTTCTGACAGGTGAAATGACAGAGGGACATTGCCGGCCAAGAAGGATGCCACGAGCATGGCGATGCATAGGAGGATTAGACTGAAAAATGGATCCATGGCTGTGATTGTTGTGTGTGATCAGATGGAAGTTGACTTTATCCGGTTGGTTGCTTGGAAGATGGAGAAAATGTCTCTGGAGGATGTTTCCTTGGCGAATCTATCCCGTGTGACAATCAAGGATGCAGTCGCGATCTAGTGTCTCGCTCTCTTGACTCCAAATAACAGGATCAGGTCGGGGCCGAGGAATGGAAGGATGGATGAAAGGTGGGTGAAAAGGATGGTTGATGAAAGGGAAAGATAAAAGCAGAAATGCAACAAATGGTTAAATTTAAATTTATCGCGCACCACAAAAGGGCAGCTTTCCATTTTTGGGGTGACGAAATCCCGACAAGCCGTACGTGCCCCTTGGACGCCTCACCATGGTTCAGTTGTGCTTCACTTGTCTCCTTGGGGAGCAGGTCCATCAACAACCTGCTATCAGGTCTCTAAGCACGTAGGTCTTGTCGTTAAAAAAAGGACGGCTAGCCTCGAGCCTTTTCTGCCGTCCTGTTGAGCTTGACAGAGCATCTCGGAGCTGTTGGAATAGTCGCTGGGTTTTGGACATGATGTAAATATTGGCTTGGTGCCATGAGCGTGTTTGACTTCTATGGTGTTTTTATTTAGTTATTTTTTTTCGTTTTTGTTGCAACAACGTTTGGTGGCACTTTTTCCATGACGTTTTCTCTTTAGTCGACACCGACGTAGAACTTGGCCTTACGGCGGTATTCGCGGTGCTTGCGGAGCCATGTGCGGTACTCGCTCACAGACTTGATCTTCTCGCCGTAGTAGTCAGGGATGGGGTTGCGGGCAGAGTTGGACGAAGGGTCCGCACGGTTCCTGACAATGTGCTTGTAGAACTCCTTGTCCATCTAACGATCGTGATAGCGGAGGAAAATATTTAAGTCGTCTTGATTATCGATATTCATTCCTTTGCTGCAACTGGACATATTCTGGATGGTTACCTTGTCAACAATGGGCTTGGCCTTGGAGTTGACACCGCGGAAGACCATGTTGCCAACAACGGGGCCGACAGCCAAACCAACAATGCCTGCAAGGACAGTACCGATACCGTAGACAATGATCTGATCCATGCCAAAGATGGGGGTGGGGTCAAAGTCCTTCTGGGCAAAGTAGTATCCAGCACTGCCGAGGCCCAGAAGCGCACAGGGAGCCATAAAGGCGCGCTCGTAGTTGCGGCGGGTCTTGCGAAGAGCAAAGTATGTGTTCCAGTCCATGGTCTCGCGTGCAGGTTGCTCAGCTGCCTTAGTCTGTTGTGCGCTCCTCATGGGGCTCGAGATGGTGAGGCTTCGGCGAGTCTGGGCAGCCAAGGCGTTAGAAGAGGATCGGGCGACGCAGGGCCGGGTGATGGATGCCATGGGACGGCCGCATGCGATGAGCGACATTCTGATTGCTGCAGTCGCCATTATGAATGTGAGGTTGGGTGTTGATTAGTCGAGATGGGGGTCGGATGGGGGTGGCTCTTGTCAAGGGAAAGCCAATGGTGAGCCAGTTCGATGTTTGCCGCCGAATTCTGTCGAAAAAAGCTACCGCGGGCCAACGAAAGCAGTCACGTGGTAAACATATGAAGTTGGAGCGATCGCAGAAAATCCATCCAAAGTCAAAGAGCATCGGCGATATGCTCACATCCGAAGGGAACATCATTGGACGACGTCAGACTTGGTCCAAGGGTACATCGCGAAGCTTATCGCCGCTTGGTAGTGGACGCGCTAGCGTGCTGTCTTGATCATTAGCTAAGCGAGAGGTTCGTAAACCTGTGTCGTGCATAGCAAAAAAAAAAAAGAAGGCGCGCATGTGTCGAACTACCACCAACAAGGCTAGAGAGAGGGAGTGAGAGTGTGACAAAGAAGCAAGAAAGTGTGGAGGAGGACTCTTTTGATGACGGAGCAAAAGAAGAAACTTGGAGGACTCGCGAAACATCTTTCGAGCGAACCGCTCGCTCTCGATTTGTTGGTATTATTTTTTTTACCTTCAGTCTGTTTTCCCGCACTCCTCTTCCTTTTTCTTTTTCTTTTTTGTCCTCTCTCGTCCACCTCACCACTCCAAAATCTCCTTTCTCACCATTCCCTCGCCAATTTTTTTCATCTCAACCCGCCCAAGAACACTAGCACCCACCTCACCTCGACGACCTCACCCGCCTAAGAAGGATAAGAAAAGAAAAAAAGACGCACGCTCCCGCTCTTCGACGTAATCAAGACCACACAAAACAACACTTGCTTACCTACCCTCGTCGTGCTCCACCCCTACCCACCCCTCATTTCATTTCCTTTGCGACCCTTTTTTCCCTTCCCTCCGTATCTCGTTCCAGTATCCCTCGAGCATCCCTCGAGCATCACCATTGACGAGCGTCGGCCTTTGATCTCCGCTCTCAGTCCAGCCCACCCTCGGTCCCCTTTTTTTTGTTTTCCTCGAACCGTCTACAAGGCGGGGTCCGCTGTCTGTTCTGTTCTTCAAAGGTTAGTTCTGAGAAATGGGGCAGGAGCACACACACACAAATCCGGGAGCACAATTGGAAATTTCAAACTGAGCGAACGGCTCGTTTCAGCTGTTGTCACAGTGTGTGTGACCCTTCCGGCGATGGATGGATGGGGGGTGGGACAGAGAGAGGACAACATATAAAAAATACAGAACACAGAGAAAACGTAGGTGGTTTCCCAAGCATGTTTGTTGTTTGTGTGCGTGTGTGTCGTGCATGCAGGGCACCCCACTGATGAGCTCGCTTGGTCTTGGCCTTGTTCGTTGTGGTTGGGCAAAGGGTTAAAAAAAAGGGAAGCCAAGGGACACAACAGCAATTAGACCTGGACACACCTTTCTGGTATTTCTCATCCCTCGTCCCTCGAGGCCACTAAACAAGAGACGTTGCTCGTCTAGTGCATCCCCACTCATCTCCCCTCTTCTTTCTTTCTCTCTCTTACTCTCTCTCTCTTATTCTCGCTTTTCTCCCTCTCTTGTTCTCGCTTCCCTCTTCGACAGGAGAATCTGCCTGGGTGGTCCTCTTCGGCAATCAAGGATCACATCCAACAAGCAAAAAAAAGAAAGAAAAAAAATGTCACCACCCCCTGCAGCCACAAAGGGAAGGCTAACGTCTGATCAAATACCGCCCAGCATGATCCCGAGGTCGTCCCTGTCCTACCAGGAAACCATGGAGGTCGTCTCGAGTCCACCCTACTCCAATGACGCTGCCGCTGCCCGTGCTGCAGAAGCGTACCACCACCGGAGGTTGAACCCAGACGCAGCATCCAACTACATAGTCGTGTCCACAGCAAAAGCACGGTGAAAGCCACCTCCATGAAATATTACAAAAGGAGAAAAAAAAAGGCAAATTTCAAAAACGTCAGTGTCAATGATACGAGGATTTATATACATGTTTTTGGGGTTATACTATACAAAAATTATATGTTGTTGATTGGGAGAGAAGGCATTATCATAGCTCGTTTCAGGATGGACATTGTGTCAATTGTTCGGGAAAGGGTGGTCATAAATCTACCGAGGCATTATGCGCGAGCCTGGTTCTGGATCGATCGGGATGGGATGATGGTATTGACAGTGTTGGTGGGCATCTTGATACCGGTCTGCTCGTGGATCGTGTCGATCAGAGGAGGCAGCATCGAGTAGATGTCCGCAATGGCGTTGGCCTCGGAGCCCTGGCCGTTCGAAGACGATCCACCGCCGTTCATGCCGTTCCAGACCGAGATCTTAGGGGCGAGTCCCTGAATAGCCTTGGCGTTGATTCCGGCCAGGGCAGTGTAGGTGCCGTTCTCGAGCATCATGAACTGTTGCATGGCGGCATAGTTGCCGTTGAAGGCACCGAGCATCTTGGAAATGTAGTCGGCCTTGGCCTCGGACATGGCCCGGATACCTTCAGCGTCCTTCTTTTGCTCAAACAGCTTGGCCTCGGCCTCGGCCTCACGCTTGAATCGAATGGCTTCGGCGTTCTTCTGAGCAGTGTACAGGGTGGCGTTGGCGTTCTGGACCGAGATCTCGTACTCGACTTGGGCCTTGGCCAAGGTAGTAGCACGCAGACGTTCCATCTCGGCCTCAGCGCGCCTGACTTCGAGGGCCTTGCTCAGCTCTGCCTCACGGATCTCGGCGTTCTTGGTGGCCTCGACCTGGGCGACCTTGGTCTGTTGCTGGTAGGCAGCCTTCTTGGTCTCAAGCGCGGCGTTGGCCTGGGCCAACTCGACAGCGCGCTCGTTGGCGTAAATCTTTGTCTGTGCATCGACTATAGGGCAAGACAAAAGAGGAGATTAGATCATGCATGCAGAGCATTGTGGGTACGCTTTGCCTTGGAGCAATTGCAAAGTCGACAAATAATGAATTGTTTTAAAAAATCAAAAACCTTACTCTTTGCCTGGTTCTGGCTCGTCTCACCGGCCTGCTGCATCTCGAACACCTTGGTTTCTGCATTGACCCTGGCTGCATTTCGGATGGTGAGTCCCTCACGTTCCTTGGCGCCAGTGTCACCCTTGAATTTTGCCTCGGCCACATCGATCTTGGCCTGATTGGCAGCCTCTTGCTGGACACGCTGGCCCATGAAACTGAAGTACTCGTGGCCGGGCATGTCGCACAGCTGCTTAATGTTGGAGTTGTAGATGCGAAGACCAAAGTGCTCCAACTCTGACTGCACCTTATCGTACACCTGCTGCTTGAACTTTTTGGTGCCCTGGAATATCTGCTCCATGGTCATGGCTAATTGTTTCAAGAGAGGGTTAGCTGGCTAACATCATGATCCATACGTTCATAAAAGTAATAGCGCTCAGTTGATGAAGATGTATTACCTGCAGCCAGGACACGGGTCTCACCCTCGATGACACCCTTGAGCAAGTCGTGGAGCTCTCTGTCGGATTTGACACCGGACAGAAGCTTACCATACATGACCAAGGATTCCTTCTCATCGTGGGGTCCAATGGTGAAGACAGCTGGGAGAATGAAGGGCAGCTTTTCGGAAGACATGGCCTGAACATCGAAAGAGTAGTTGACTGGCGAAATGTCGATGGCGACGGCCTTCTGACCAGGAAGGATAAAGGCCTTCTTGGCCAGTTTGATATCCTCGATACCGTAACCTGTGATGACCAGGTACTCGTTGGGCTTGGCGACACGGTACATGACTGGATGTGTTGGTTGGGTTGGGCTGGGCTGGGTTGTGTTGGTGGTTGTTGTTGTTGTTGGTGAAGTGAAAGAAAGCGAGTGGGCACTTGCTGCTGCGATTGATTGACTGGGTTGATGATAGGGGGAAAAAAGACAGGAAGGGTGGGAAGTGAGCTGCGTTATATATGGCGAGGAATGGGCTTGGTCAAGAAAGTGCCTCATTGTTTAATACTCACGGGTTGGCCAAAACGGCCATGCAGCACAACCAAAGAAGCAAAAGAAAACAAGGTGTCTACTCTTGATCCATTTTGGCAAGGATTTTCGACCCATGAATGTAGGAGAGCCTTTCTTTTTTCTTTTCCTCTGTTTTGTCGACCCTGTGTCACCCTGCTGCAAATCGAATTAATTTTTCCTCCTCTTTGGCGAGGGCGCACTGTCCTTCGCATGGCATTCGTGCGGGTAATATGCTGCACGACAGGACGAAAAAGGAAACGGAGCGCGCGATTTATTCTTGCTCGTTCTTGTTTTTCCATCGCTCCTCTGTTCTCCTAAAGTGAGCAGGTCATTTACTCTGTTATTATCCAGGTCAGTCCAACCACACACCAATTGGCCCGTGAAGGACTAAGGACTAACGTGTCTGGAGTTATATGTGAATGGCAGTGCCTAGCCCAGGGCGTGGTTCTTCGAAAATAATAAAAGATTGACCCTTCTGATCTTCTCGGTGTCGTCATGCTCTCAACTTTCATCTTTTCAGAGGGTGCAGTGCCACAAAAGCCCAACCCAAACCTACGGGGAGTCGATTGGTCGAGGAAGGTTCCACAGAGTAAGCTCTGGCGACTCATGGCATAACGTGGGACATGTCCTGGTTTCTGTTGGAGCATGGCGAAGCTTACATAGATCACGGGGTGTGCGAAAGAGTGAGAGCCACTATTTTATGTCATACCCAACATCGACATCCTCAACTGGAAAGAGAAGAGTGCTGCGGCCATGAGAGACGTTCGTGCAGAAATTTGATCACGTTGGTCCTCAACGTTTTTGCGAATGTATCTCACATTAGAAAACCAACAACAGATGAGACTTGATTCCGGAAGACCGACTCAATCAACATTCAGTAACGTGGGTTTCACTGCCCATCGTGCATAATTTCTTTGAGCTCATTCATTCTTGTGGCTACGTTCATAGTTTGTTGGAATTGGATTGATGTTTTTTTTTTTTTTTGGTATAAATCCGAGTGGACTGTCAATTTGGTGGCAATTATTGCTTCGGGAGAGGAAAAAAGGTCCATTGCAGTTTAAACAGGAAACAGTGGGCAAAAAAAAAAGAACGGGGAGCCTATGGCAGCTTCATTGCGGTGGTTCAGGCTATGACTGGGCCGATACAGTCGCTGCAAAGTCGAAGTATGATCGGCACCCTTACTTGATCCAACGCCGTGGCTCTCGCAAGGAAACCTAGTGGTCCAAATGTTTATCACATTTGGTTCAGCAAACCACAGACTCTTATCAACGAAAATATTGTCGTGTGGCGATACACACATACTGTTGTTGTTTTTTTTTTTTTTTGCCCAAAAACGAAAAGAGAAGCATAGCAATATTTGAGCGACATGTCACGTTGATGACCAATATTGGTTCTTAGAAAAGCAAAATCGCGAAAGAGAAATGCAACAAGACTCATTAGTTGTGTTTTTTTTAATGCCATTTTTTTTTTTTTTTTGTTGGTTTTGGTTGGTCTGTTTGATTTGGCATTTTGGCGAGGAGGGTGAGGAGATCAGCAGCCGAGCAGGACATAGTGGATTTTGGTTTGACTTTCTGTGAGTCGTTAGCCCCGTGTGGGATGCGCAGCATATAGGGGAGTACCTATTTCCACGGGAGTTGCCACTTTATAGATATGTGACCTTGGCGTCCCTCATTAGGAGGCTAGGCTTGACCAGGAGTCGAACCCAAGAAGAATCCGCCTGTGGCGCGAGCACTAACCACTAAGATATTTTGTCCATGGTGGACACTTCTATGGTTTATCAGATTTTATATGGGGAAGGAGGGGCTCGCCGCACTAAATCCATGCAAAATATTAATTCCTGTCCAGTCAACTTGAAAAAAAAAAAAAAAAAAAACGAAGAGCCATTTCTTCCAACATCATTCTCAACATTAAAAAAAACATCGCCATTATGCACACAGCTCTCTTGAAAATAAACTGCACAGTTCCGTCTTGTAAAAGTCATTCGCCATTAGAACTTGGGTCCATTTCCATTGTTTGAAAGTGATACATTGGAGCCGCCGTTGCCCTCCTATCTTTTGCACGAGTCAGGTCTATATAAAATTAGTGGCAAGTTTCAGGAAGTGAATGACAGGACCGCCTAACAAATTGAGCATGCACCATTTCCACACAAAGTATTGCTGTTTGTCAGAGATATTTTATTTCAATAGTGGGTATATTTACAAAAGAGTCTCCTGGAAGTACCCATCCGCACCTTCCGCGCCTCCTTACTCGCACCATGGATGCGGTACCCTATATACGAATCCGGTCAATACCGTCGCTACCACTTTAGCCCACTATGCCGTACTTATCAGCTACGATGGCTTGGTCAAGCTCATCTTGCACCTCCGAACCCAGAGACCATTCAGGCTGAAGGAGATACACACTCCTCGTTCTTTCAGGCCATTGCAACGACCGCATTCGCGCTACGGTAGACGTAGGTTCCTTGCGCTTTGTCCCGTTCTCATGCCAGTTCAAAACACAACCTTTCTTCATACTGACAAGTGGTTCTTTCCCTTGATGTATTAAATATTCGACAAGGGGCTACAGTTTGTTTTCACGGGTTTCTATCTTCAATTTTCTCATTTAAATTACACTTTTCTGGCACAAAATAGCGAACATCTACAACATCCCCTTACAGCCCAACATGGATTCCTGCTTCGTAAAGAGGCTGCCTGACTGGACTCAGTGGCTCGGGATACTAAAGTGCGGCCCACTGGTTGACGATGACTTTGTGTTTCCGGATTTACAATTTCGAGTCGATGATTCAGTCCTTGGAAAGTCCACACGCAGCCGCCCTGTAGAAGATCGAAGAGGAGATCAGGGAAATCAAGGCAGACGTCGGCAGTCAAGATATTAAAGGGATCCACCCGAGGATGGTCGAAATGGAGGACACGCTTATACAGCAATTGGAGAAGACTGTACGGACACTGGCATCCGAGTTCCAAGCACAGATCACCCATTACATGAATTGAATCCACCAGAGCATCCAGAATCACACCAGGAAGTTGACACAGGTCACCGGCAGCAGGAATCGCATCCGCCTGTGCATCTAGAGTCGCATCAAGAAGCAGAAATGCATTCCCAACCACAAGATCTGCATCCACTTGAACAGTCAGAGTCGCACCAAGACTTTGAAGGTCTGCTGGTCGATTCAAAACACCAGATTCTCTTTGATCCCCCCCCCCCCAGCTGAAAGACGCTATTGTCGCCTCATGTTTCTATCAGCGCGAAACCAATAACATATCGGATCTACGGATCACTTAGTCTTTCTCACCCAACAAGAGAGGAGAGAAAACAGTAAGGCCTCTTTCGTTTTTTTTCTCCCAAAGCCTCAAAGTCTCAATGCCTCAATGCCTCAATGTCTCAATACCCCAATGCCCCACTCCCCTCTTCCCCAATGCAACTTGTTCTAATCCAGGGGTATTTTTTTTTCCACTTGCAAAGAGAGAACGAACTTCTACTGGCCTGAACTCGGCGCCGAAGAAGCGGCCGAGGAGCTGCCGTATCGCCCACGAAACGCCTGGGTGCTGGATCATCGGAGCGCGATGAAATTGATTCACAGACTATCCTTCAATATCGATAAAATAATATTGAATTGTGTGTATAGACTAAAAAAAACTTGGTTGATAGCCATGTGCAATATGATGGGACCATGTGTCTGAGATTGCGATCTGTTGCTGCTATTCGCTCTGATCTGTGTCTTCGGGAGTCCTCGCTTGGAAGAGAAGCGTGATCACATTTCTCACCTAAAAAACGAAGCGCGTTTTGGTGGCAAGTTCAGGAACTTCTGTTCCTGAGCGTAAGGCTTTTTTTCCTCCTGTGCATGTTGTGGTTGCTTGATTCTACTCACCATCACGAGATCTTTTTTTGTTTTTAATATACTTTTTGTATCAAAACGCTTTATCTTCTCATTATTTTTTTTTCATCCGCATGCTTGGGAACATGCACCCCACGCAGTTAAACAGCTACGGAAGCACGCATTGTTCACACGACAATCGTACTCGCAGAATTGGTCTGAGCTTGTGCTGCATTTGGCGTTGCACGACTTGTAAGCATCGTCGGTGGCGCGGCAGTTGGCGTCACATTTGTCCGAAACTGCTTGACAGGCGTTGCGGCAAGTCCAGTAGTCTCCGTTCCCGCCACCGCTGCTGGGCTGCGGTGGAGGAGAAGGGGGAGGGGGGTTGGATGTCGGCTTGGGCTCGGGAACATCAGGCACAGGGGTAGTTGGGACGACGACTGGAGTAGGGACAACTGGTGGCGCAACAGAAGAAGTGATTCCAGGCCCGACAGGAGTAGGGACGACTGGTGGTGCAACAGAGGTAGGGACCCCTGGCCCGACAGGAGTAGGGACCACATGGTTGGAATAGGCTGGAATAGTCGCAGAGGAGGAGGAGGAGGGTGTACCTCGAGTATCGTAGTTATTTCCGGTGTTCTTGTTATCAGGTTTCCAGACGGTCGCGCCGAGGGCGCCAAAGATAATGGCCAGGACAATGATGTTGAAGATCCAAAAGGGTTTCTTCCTTGGGTTCCGCAGATCTTGGATAAATGTGCTTCCACCAGCTGCAGAGCTCAGTTTGTAGTTTTCGTTGCTCATGTCGATCGGTGTGGCGTCTACAAAGGTGACATTCTCGTGTTGTGGTTGTTGTTGGGTAATGACTGATGGAGGGACAGGGTAAGGTACTGAGGGTAGAGGGGCAGGAGGAGCGACATAAGGCAACGGGATAGTGGACGGTTGTGGGGGTGCCGAGGGCTGGGCGGTTGGCAAAGGAATAAAGTCCAGCTGGACATGACCCAGTTGTGGGTTTGGATTAGGCGAGTCGTATTGGATTGTAGCGGTATGAGGTGAGTTTGTGGTTGTGGAGGATGGATAGTCGAGGTGCTGGTAAGTTGATGATGGGGAGCTTATTGAGTGTTGTTGTGAATATTCTGGATGCACATTGACACTGGGATCTGGCGCAGTGTGGGGCGAATGCGGCGAGCTGTGTGCATAGTTGTGATTGTCGTTATTGTTCGCGGAAGGAGGAGTGATCATGGTGAAGGCATACCCTGGGAATGAGAGCGGAAGGGAGGATAAGGTGGAAAGGAAGAAGAAAAGAAAGGTGCGAAAGGTTCTGTGTTTATGTACTTGGAAGAGTCGCATATCAAAGAAAATGCTCAGCGAAATGAGCAAATTGCCACTCAGCCAATTGAGCAAAAGAGAGAAGAGAAAAGAGAGAGGGTTTGAGGAAGTGAGAGCACAAGAAAAAAAACACGAGAGAAGTAAACAGGGTAAGGTTTGAAGGGCATGGGTGCATGCCTTTGCTGCCGAGGAGTACGATTGGGCTGTCGGACGAATCAGTGGAGGTGCACCCTTCCCATGGTGCACTGCCACGCCACTCTGCGAAGAAGGGGCAGGTAAACCACGAACTACAGTAGATGCACCTGGTTTGGTCATGGCGTCATGGTTGATGCATCTCGGCTTCGTGTTTTTTGATGTGTTGGTGGCGCATTCTACTCTGTTGTTCCAGAAGTAATCAGGAAATTGGTGGTGTGAGAGACTACTCGAAGACTCTTATTCTTAGCATCATCGTTTACTTGTCTTGTGCACGCATGTCTGTAATCCACCTTTTTTTTTTTTTTTTTTTTTTGTGGAAACATCTCATGTCTGGTTCAATTCCACACCTTTTCTCTTGTTTTCTTTACTTCTCTTTTTTTGCTTTCCTACTTCATTCTTCTCTCCATCCGCACTCGCTTCATTACCAATCTTCGGCATGAACACACATCTCCACTTCATCCATGGATTATCTCCTCACCTCACTCACACTCACGCGCCAGTAGTACCTGCCGTAGTACGTCACATCAACAACATTAATACGGATCAGTATAGTAAGCAAGGTACCATGATTTCTCTCGCCTTCTTCCCTGGTGTTCATGACCCGCTGATAATCAAAAATACAGAAGAATTAACTTATTCTACGGACAGAGTGCCCAGTGCCCTCATCTGGGCATTGAAACTCCCACGTAGCCTCCATCGGGCCACACATAGAAAGTAAAGTCCACGCGCCTCCCACGGCACGAAACCTTTCCAGTGCCACATGACTTGGATCTCATTCCGGTCGGACTACTCGACATTTTCAACGGTATGTTGCTTTTGGGGTCGAAATTCTACGTCGACAATGTGATGCACTGTTTTATTCTCTCTGCATTTCTTGCGGTCCGATTTAACACTTATGTTTTTTGCCACCAACACTTCGGAATACAAATAAAGAGACAAAGAAAAACTACTGAATGTGGAAATGATGGCGTAACGTAGAGGGAGCTTCAGCAGGGTGTCATCTCCATGTCTTTTTATTTGCCAAAACTGAGAACCCAGTTTCTTTTTTGGCCTTCCAATCTCCAATCTCCGTTACAAACCACATCAGGCATCACTCGCGTCGCTTCCCTCCAAAGCAGACTATACAACAATGCAACTACTTCTCGGGAATCATTCCGCATTAGCAAACTGGGTCTTATTCGATGGCTTTCGTGCATTTTTCTGCATTCATTAATCCAAAGGTAGACTTGGAGGGCACATGAATAACTTTAGGTGAAGGACAAAAAAATTGCGAGCTGCTTCCAAACCTCATCCTTGACTTGATTTTGATCATTGACCACATCGCACAAATAGAAAACAAGTTGCATAAAGCAGTGGAGAGCGATTGGAAAAGCGTGACACCGTATTAGGAACCAAGGTGTGTTTCGATGGTTTTCGAGTTGCTAGTTGTTCGTTCTCCAATATGCCTCTCAAGTCCGTATGGCTTGATGGTGAGGCTGGACGCGTGATGACCTGTTCTTGCTCGCTGGAGTTTCTTTCGACTACCCACAGGTGCCTTTTCGCTTCTTGGCCAAGGGTTCCTCCTCCTTTTCCTCTTCCTCTTCCTCCTCTTCCTCCTCTTCTCTCAGACGCTGTTGCTTTCGTCCTGCAGTGATTGAGAGCTTGAAGCTCTTGGCAGAGTCCGTACTCTTTCCATGTTCCTCCCGCATCCTGTCTGCGTCCCGTCCAAAGAACTGAAAGTTCTTCCTTGATCACTCTCTATGTCTTGATGATTTCTATCACCGACTTTGACTTTTTTCTTATCCCATCTGACCAGTCGCGCAAGGGTGTTGTGAGGCCCTGGTCAGGGTTGCTTTGCTCCCACTGACGAACAGCGTCCATTCAGTGGTGGATCTTGGGATGGGTTGCGAACTTGATGCGAGTCTCTTTCGTTCGCCCCGTCGCTGATCACTTCTAGCAGCAATTGCAGTGTTTAAATCTTTGGTCCCGCGGTGTCTGTATTCATTCTGCATCTTGTCCTCGTCGCGGTCAAAGAACTCGAACTCTCAGACGGTCGATCGGAGACGAAATAATGTCACATTCTGGTGCCGCAAAGCAGGTGCCCAATGGCGAAGGAGCACAAGAAGGCCTTGTTCAGAGTCACCTTCGTCCCACTACTGGATTGTGTCTTTCCAATGGTTGATCCTTAGGATGAAGGCACCCTGCGCGGTGTTTTGCTTTATCTCTCCATGTGGTGGTTGTTGAGTCAGCTGATGCCGAGTACGCTGCTTGCGATATGGGGTTGACCATGTCGTCATGCGTGACAGTTCTCTGTTTGCTGGAAGTGGTTGCCCCAGATGCCTGAGCCTGTACCACTCCGGACCTCATGTTGGATGGTTGCTGTTGTTGAATGGGAGTATTTAGTACGATGTGTGGGGGACCACAAAAGAAAAGGATAATTTTCCAGTGGGTGGCAGCCAAACAAAAAAAAAAAAAAAAAAAAAAGATATTGAGACTGTTGTGTGTTGTTTTTTGTGCATTCGCAAAACAGGCCAGGCCAAAATTTGTTGTTTAAAGTCGAGGCATCTTTCTCGGGCGGATTAATGGGATGAGTTATGCTCTGAATATCTCGTCCTACAAAAAGGATCGGTACCAGACTTCAGGGTGAGATGTTAGAGCTCATGACAAAGGCCGTCCACAGAATGACGAGGGCTGTCCATACTACAGCGTAGGTCTTAAATCTTCCTTTGACAGTTGCGGTTTTCTCCTGCCATTCCTTTACTTGTGCTCCAAGATCTTGCTCATGTGAGTAGGGTGCAGAGTATTGTGGAAGTGGTTGCCGTTCTAGAGGCAATAATGAAGTCGACCGCGACTGGGGTGGATGAGAGAGCATGTCACTATCTTCAGAAAACGGAGGATCTACTCTCGCAATTAGAGGTTGGATTTCTCAACTAAAAACCAAGCACTGTTCTTCTGTGAGTTTTTTCCTATGCGATGGGCACGCCTGTGTCTGAGTTTATATCCGAACACGCGGAGGATCGAGAGTCGACGCCCACTGAATCCATGCCAAAATATTCCCGCAAAGTGTACCCTCGACATGATCTATCTTTTCACCCAGAAAGAGGGGTTTTTTTTAGCGTGGTTCGAAATCATCGCTCACTAAAGAGTGAAATGTGTCGTCTACCCTGGGCTTTCATAAGGAGCTAAAATCTCGAATAAGAAGCTTATTTCGAGGGTAGACAGTACATCACATTGATGAACTGGCTTCGATCCGACTCAGTCGACGGAAGGATCGTCATTGCTTCACACGAAATTGGTGGCCTGGGTCCGATGGTGTAAAGTAAGCAGTTCACTGATTTCACTGGTCATCATGCTCACCGGCAACACGTTGAATTCCTACATCGTCGACAAGAAGCAAGTGACAGAACCGGCAAAAATGGAGATTCTGCAATATCAACGCCTGTTTTGATAGCTTCATGTGTTCTGCCTGTCAAGCTGGACAGATTGGGTGCATCGAACACATGTATCTCAATTCGAAAAGTGCACTTTTCGTTTTAAAAAAAAAAAAATTCGACCGCCGCCCATCCTCTTCCTTCATTGCTCTTCTCCGTCCATCATCATCCTTCTTGTTGCCTCCATCCATCTTCACACATCACAAAGAAACAAAGAAAGTGCCATGTCAGTGTCAAAGGACTACCCCATCCTATGGTGGACCCTGAATTACGACTCTGATCGGTACGATTTTCATCATATTGATAAATGTGGCCTGCCCTACACTTGCACAATGACCCTCAATCGCTCCTACTACGAACGGTCCCCCTTGGTCGTCTTTCAGCAATGGCAAATGAATGAACACGACATTCCACCCAGAGACGATGTTTATTCCGGCAAGAAGGCCTGGGTTTTTAATTCTGGTAGGTCTGGTAGCCGTTGGAAAATCCTTACCTCTCCCTGAACTTCACAACCTGGACTGACTGGCTTCCCTTAAAAATTAACATAGTTGAGGCACCCACTAGCACTGCACGGAACAAGGAATGGGGAGACCTATTTGCCTATCGCTGGACAAATTGGTTCAATGCCGACTTTGTTGAGTCGTACTTCAGACCAGGCCTGGGACCAGACTCGTTCATTGACAAGGTTCTCCGAAAGCCGGTGATGACTCTGGAGCAGAAGAATGCTCTCCGCCTTAAGAGTCAGCGCAACGAACGAGGGCTCGCCCCCATAGCATGGATCGTCAGCGACTGCACGAGCTTCAATGGTCGACGCTACTTTGTCTACCAACTCCTCAAATACGTTGACGTTGACATTTATGGAAAATGTATGAATAACCGTGAATGGCCCCGGAAACAAAGTAAGGAACTTTTTTTTTTTTTTTTTTTTTTGGTTTTTTTTGGTTTTTGAAACAGTTCACAAGAGGTGCTCTGTCTAACCACTTTTAATTATAGTTGGCGAAGGGTGGTCTGCACTTGAAATTGTCGCCCAATACAAGTTCTATCTGGCCTTTGAAAACAACAACTGCGACGACTATGTCACCGAGAAACTGGAGCGTGCATATGAAGTCGGCGCCATCCCCGTTGCGGACGGGCCCGGCGACTATTCCCGATTTGATGCTACTGGAAGTGCAGTTATCACGCTTGACGCTTTCGACAACTCACCAAAAAAACTGGGTCGATACATCCAACAGCTGGATCAGGACGACGAGTTGTATTTGTCGAGACTTCGATACAAAGTGCCCAAGGACCCCCAATATACCCCAACCACCAAGGATCTGTCCAACGCCTTTCTTCGGACATGGGCCATGAACGACAGTCTCTCTGTGTGGGGCCCCGACGGTCGGGGCGCTGAATGTGGCGTCTGCGAGCTGGCGCACGATCTCACGGAGGGTGTGGTGAAGCTTGATCTGAGCAAGAAGATTGGGGTGGACAGGTCGTGTATCATGGAAAAGCACAAGCACGTTACCTGGATCCTAGAGTACTACTGGTGGGTTGTCCTTCCTGCGCTTCTCGGGGTTGCCCTTGTGCTCTATCTCCTGTCCCGCAAGCCTGTTCAGCGGTATCTACTTGGTGTTTTGTATACCACTCTGCCGTCTGGATGGATCCCAATGCAATATAGCCGTGTTGCGCAATCGGCAGAGTATTCAAAGCCCTTGGAACTTATTAACTAACTTGATTAGATATCACTCACAGAACGAGAAAAAAAGTGTATACTATGGTCTATTTACATCTCGTTATATTGTTAACTTGTTTTGTCTGTTGTTGGTCGTTGTGGATTGGTGAAAGAGGAAGAGCAAGTAGAGAGCTATGCTATCTGCGTATCCTGTTGTTAGGCAAAAGACAGTATGTCGCTGTTGACCAAAAACGTGGATCGATCTCGATCTCTTGGTGCGGTGTGGTGGGGGAGGGGTGGGTCGTCTTAGAGTGTTGTTTGTGGAGTCCAGGGACGGATTCGCTCTCGAGCGAGTCCAGACTTTTTGGCGACACGATGGGAGATCTGCTCAGCAAAATGTACATAAGAAAAGTATCAGTTTGACGTGTAAAAGGTAAAAGGGCAGAGAATGAGGGCACCACTTTCGGAGTATATACCTAGTATTGGTGCCGTGGAGTCTCTGCTCCAGCAATTGAGGCATTGCCTCAAGAACAATATGGATACTTTCGAGCCGAGCTAGTTGGCTTTCCATGTTTTCCAACTTAACGGCCATGCTGTCCACCTTCGCGGCCATGGATCTTCTTGCGGTTCGGGACTTGTGGTAGTGCATCGCCAGGAGGGCAAACAAGAGAAAGTAGCCAGACACGACGCCCATCAACTGATCAAGCCTGAGGCCAAAATACAGCTTATTGCTAAGGGCGTCGTAACAATTCTCAGCGCCAAAGTCTTCACTAGCCATGTCTGTTTGCTTTCTTTTCCTCCTTTTTGTGGGTGTGTGTGTCTTCAAGGAGAGTATTGGGCTGAGTGGTGTATTTGTTGAAACCAGCGAATGAATGAATGAATGCTGCCTTCAGATCGCATTCCATTACTCCATGTCCTCCTTCCATCTTGAAAAATAGGCTCGGGGCAACGCGGTATTTCTTTCTGAGCACATGGCACAAAAGTGCCCAACAGCCCACCTCAATTGAGCACAAGCATTTTAAGTTTCGATCCTTAAATCGACAGAGTAATACATCTTCCATCACGAGAGACTTGATTGATACCGGGGAATACACCAGCAACCAACCTCTCGATATGTGCAAAAGGGCGGCAAAAAATGATCGACGTGGACATGGTGCCTGTGCTCAGGAGACGGGTAGAGCATGGATTGGGGTGAAGACGTATTTTGGCGGCGATTATCCCCTCCTTTCCCTGCTCTGAAGGCACGTTCAGAGGGGATTTTAATCGCTGGCCTTTGAATCATTGCACTTGGATGGGATCCCGCGCCAGTACAGTCGTGCCGCTCCATTCATTAGAGCATCCACACCCCATGGAGCATTATGAATGCACTTGTTTCGATCGCATCCAGAGGGAACAAAGGCACACCCTCGGGGAAAACATTGTAGTATGGAACATGCACAGAGCATTTTAAAAATTTGTAGCCAGCTGTTAATCATTGTGGATTGTAAAAGGTATGAGTCAAAACACTGGTTTGCTATATGTGCATATCGACGACAGGGTTACGGTAATATGTTGTTGTCGACCAAAACCCAGATTATTCTCCCTCTCTCGAGGCGATGTGACAGGAGTTCTTTCATCTGAGTTGGCGCAGATGGAAAGCTTAATCTTGGGAGACTCCAAGATCGAGTCAGTCTGGTCGCTTGTGGGAGACTGCACCACAGGAAATCGGGCTTAAAAAAAAGAACGTGTAACGTGTAAATACAGCTGTTGGGTCGTATATGTTGACAGCAGTTCTGAGTTCTCTCTAGAAAAATACTCGCCTACTAATGCCTCTCAGCCTTTGCTCCATCAATTTGGGCATGGTCTCAAGGACAATGTAGGTACTTTCGAGTCGAGCCAGGTCGATTTCCATCTTTTTCATTTTCATGGACATGAGCGTATATGTTGCGTTGGAATTGCAATAGACCCTCCATAGGACAATAATCAGGACCAAGCAGCGAAAGACGATACCGGAGAGTTGGCTGGAGCGACACCACCAAAGAAGTCATCGCAGTAGCTATTGCAGCCTATGTCAAGTGAGATGATTGTTTTAAAAAAGGCAGAGTGAAGGGTTTGGTGAGTGTATGAAAAGGATGAGGAAGGAAGGAATGAAAAGAGAGATAGCAAATATTTCGAGATTTTCATAGCACACCAACAAATCATTTCAAGTCGTACAAGTTGCAAACATTCCAGAATCTCGACTCGTTGTCTCAAATGCACCATGACAGCTCTTCGACCTTGACGACACTATCCGATTCCCAGGTAATGAACAAGTACCTCTCCAGCAGTTTTTTTTTTTTTTTTTTTTTTAAAAAAAAAAAAAATCACGGCTGGTGTGGCATTCAGTTTGGTGTCAAAACTCTTGCGACCTTTGATATGTTTGACGACAAGGGAGTGTGGACCGTCGTCTCTCTTTCAACTCTCGTCAGCTCCGCCTCTCAGCAGAGGTATTTCTTTCTTAGAAACGATCACAACTAAAGAAATGCGGGAACTTCCAAGCCCCAAGTACATATTGCAACGAACGCTGTTGAAAAGTTCATGGGAAATGCGGTGGTGTCGGTCCTCCGATCCTTCAATACAATCGTAAACTAAACCCGAAGGCAATAAAAGAGTTTCAGACACCGCACCCACTCGGCACCCAGTTCATTTGTCTAAGAGATGGTGGTGGCCGACGAAAAGTTGGGTAAAGTTCACGGAGAGCCCTTTTTTTTATTTTAGTTTACACTCGCAAGGCTACCGAGAATATTGAGTAAATAATGAGGTTACAGCTCTCCTTATAAAGGCTCGCATGGCTTCCATAAAAGTCGTATCCGTGGGGTAAAGCTGCAGGCGGGGCTTCATTTATTTTGATGACTCTGGCATCATCTGTCATCAACATGAAAGGTCGCGTGGGGTAGTGGAATCCGATCTTGTAGAGGAAACCATGTGTAACTGAAAAAACGCGTCAGGGGGAGGTTGTCTACGTAAACAAAACAAGCAAGACTTAGAGGAGGATTACTAACACCCTGCTTGTGTATATTGTAAGGAAAACAGCGTCATTTGTGATGGAAAGCAGAATGGGCTTGCTGCCACTCGCTTCTGAGTCTTGATGGATGAAGCACAGCCCAAGAGGAAAATGCACTTACACAAACTCACTCGTCATGTTGACCACGCCGATATCTGCGAACAGTGCAACGTAAACATGCATGCTTCGGGGACAGAGAACTAGCTTGGTCGGCGATAGATCAAAAGTAGAAAAGCGGATACTTTGTGTAATGGCGAGGTACGCATGGAGGGTCACAAACAGCAGGATCCAAAGCAGGTCATGCAGCAACTTGTCCTGCTTTGTGTTTATTTCTTATCTGGGACAATCTTTTTGGTGTTGGTACTCCAATTCAGACAACTGCAGACCAATTCGGAAAAATATAGATGAAAACAGGACAGGAGAGGTACCATACCGAGAATCCATCATGAGTCTGCTCTCTTCCTAGCGCCTAAAGTGGACAGGTTTGAAAGTTGCATCCGTTGAAGAAATGAGGGTGTAGTGTGCGTTGACTTTATTTATGCATATCGCTCTCGTTATCGAACGGCCATCTGTGGACACAACAAAGTTGTTAGAAAAATGCAACAGCTTCTCATTTTGGGGGGACACGGAGTAAAAACCGTCCTTGCGCCACGAGATTAGTGTTTGCCCCACACACAATGTTTTTCGAATACTGAAGAAGCTTTAGCCATTCATGAATAGATTGAAGCTCACCCATGATTGATAAAGAACAAGAAAGCAGCGCCAGAAATCCACAGGTGCGAAGCGAGCTATTTTTTTATGCGTTTGTTCTTCCGCGCCGCGCCCAGACGCTTGAGTTGTTTTCGTGTGCAACGCGAGATAAAAAAAAGAGGAAGGAGTTTTCTTGTCAAAGAGAAGTGTAGTCAAGGAGGAGGAAAACAGATACGTGGTCAAAGGTACAGCAATTGAACAACAGGCGTGCATCCTCATATCCAGCCAGCATGACCCTTTTTTTTTCTGTTGTTTCTTTGGGCCGCGCAACTAAAGTAAAACAAACAAATCGGTGCGTTGAGCGCCGTTTGTTATGGACATCGTTCTCTCTTGTTTAGCATTTGCGCCTTTCTCAGTGCTCTTTATCAAGATCATGCACCATTTGTTTGTGTTTGTTGTTTGTTGATTGCGACTTGTGTGGAATGGCCTCTGTCTGTCCTTTTCGTGAATGCTCTTCGTCTTTGAAGGCAACACATCGTTTTCGCACACCACTCCCTGTAATGGGCACATTTACCTTGGGCGGACAGCCTGAAATGGCCAAGAGGCGTGTTTGTTTCCGGTGGTGATGGTCGGGAGGATGAAGACTAATGAGTTCTGTAGAAGCATTGGAACCTTTCTTTCGTCATTGCGTAAGTCTGTTATTGCACTTGTAGACATCCTCAAAGGAATGAGATCTGACGTGAAAGTAGTGTTGGGACTATGGACGGGTAACCGGTCGCTCCAGGCCATTCAGGAAAGAAAAAAAAACAATGGCGATGTCCAGAAACCATAAACACAAACAGCGAGAAGGTAATATGGGGTGGTGAATCTTTCATCTGTTCTTTGTCTTAGTGTGGGGCGGAAGGGAAGGAAGAAGAAGTGCTCACCTTCCCGTTGGCAAATTAGATCGATGGGACACCAAGTGAGTAGCAACGTTGAACGAGTTTTGTTGTTCTTGTGGACCCAAGCAAGAGCGATTAAAACGCAAAATGGTTGGGTATGGTGACCAGCGAACCATCACCCCTACAGGGCTGGACCATTTTTGTTCGTTTTCGGATTTGCTATCCTCCGTAGATGGCTTCATCGTTTGGATCCTGGAGAACATTCCTCGACTGTTGAGCATTGATGGCTAGCGTAAAACCTCACTCTTCCCGATTCATATTGCTGCGACTGAGACATTGAGGGCAGGAGGACAAAAACCAATTCTTGGTGCATGATTTGACTATTTGTGAAGGTGTCCATCCCTGTTTGTTAGAGTAGTTGCAAAACTGGGGGTCGGCGGCAAAATAGTAACCAGAAATGCCACGTCCGCTACTTTTGTTGTTGAGCCTAATGGAGCGGACAGACTAACGGTGCAGAAAGCCATTCCGATCGACAGATAAGATCGCGCTTGCTTTCATGCCTGTTAGATGAACACTTGCGTATCTCCGAAAGAGAAGAAACGAGGCGACACAAGACACTAAAACCAAACAGTTAAAGCATTGGTAACAAGCAAGATCCTAATTTTAGTAAAATATCAACACGAAACAGAACAGTCCGGTTCTACAAAAGTCGAAGCCTTCAGATGCGTGTTCTTTCGAGTTGGAGATATGAGAACTATGCACAGTCAAGCCAACAGACTAAGACCTTTTTTTAAAAAGTTGTCGGAAATGAATCCGGAAGGATCAACAGTATTGAACTGATGAAACAAAGATTCGTTATAGCGTGACAACCAGGGCAATTCTTGCGGAACTATCTCTTTACTTCGGTAAGTACTCGCCGAAAGTAGCCCGAAAAGTATTTGTAGTGGTTTTCTGGCATATTTTCCAACAAAAAGGAACGGAGCAACTGAATGTAATGTGCCCGATGATGATGTGGCGAGTGTGAGATATGGTTTGGGCTCCAAGGATGGATGATTATGAAGAAAGAAGAGAATGAAGAGAGGAGAAAGAAAAGGAGGACCAATCTAGTCCGTTGTCTGTGGAAAAGAGCAAGGTTTTGGTCACAATCAAGCTCACCATCGCAACTTCCGATTAAGAAGAGAAGACAGAGAAGGTAGAATGCTCTCAACTCTGTCTCTCTCTCTCTCTCTCGACTTTAGCTCCCTCCCTCTGTCTCCCAATTGAGTCAAGCGCAAGTGTTTTTCTTGATTTCATCTGCGCAAAGAGGGATAGTCTGGAAGGAAGAGTGAAAGTGGCCCTGCAGCTTGACGTGACGAGAATGTCTGTAGCAATGGGCAGATGGACCCAGACTCTTCTCGAATTTTAGTCCGCTGGACTCTTTGTTCATGGAATTGACAAAGGGCTGTCCATATTTGATTCTCACACTCGCTTCAACGCGATTCAAGACTAAAGACAAAATAAAGTTGCTCAGGGAGAGACAGGGACAGACTAGCAGAGAGGCAGCCGAACCTTGTGCGACTTGTGCTGTCCAATCAGATTGCAATCATTCATCTAATCTTGTGGCGGAGAACATATGAGAAGGCGTTCCACGGGACAAACAAAACAAAACATTCTCTCATCATTCACTCACTCACTAATTCACCACCTATGGGAAAGAAAAAACTGGTGGAGTAAAACAGTGTGTATGAGTGTGTAGAGCATTCCACACTGACATCCCACCACTGCGTAAATAAAGATATGATATGAAAGAAATGAGTAAGTACACTCTTAATCTCCCGTCATGTTATTTCATTGTGTTTGCGAGTGCGAGAAGAATCGGGCCAGTCGAGACTGTGGCAAATGAGTGTGTGGGAAATTGAAGTCCATTGGACATTTTTGGTACCTGCGTGCAGTGAGTGAGTGATGCATGGGCATTTTCTCGAAATGTTGTGGACATGGCTCATGCATGTCAGGCAAAGCATCTGGACTCGAGAGTGGAACTCATATGCCCATATTTGTCCTAATGGTGATGGACATGGATGCCTCAATTCATTGTTACCAAAGCAAGGACTGATTTTTGAGCTGATAATGCAGTGTACTTCAGCAAGTATGTCTTGTACTTACACTACAATACACTTTTGGCTTTGGCTCTGTCTCCGTCAGTCCTTTGTTCTGCCTTACTTGTGAAATGTGGAAGTGGATGGACTCAGTCGCCTTGGACTAAGGACTAGTTCAGTCCAGTGAGCATCTACCCTGTCCATTTTAAGGTGGAATGGAAATTAAATTGGGACAAGCAGTTTAGTTTGCACAAATGTAACTACCCAACGGACACACTGTTTTGATTGAATGCGATATGATCGATGGACAACAAACACAAAGACAGTGAGAGAGTGAGAAAATTGAGAAATGAGAGAGAGAGAGATCAAGAGGGAGAGAGAGGGAAAGAGTCCTTCCTTGATTCAAAAAGAATAGGCGGTGACTCTGTCCTCCTTTTGTTGTTGGCTCACTCACTCCACTTTGTCTGCTGATATGTTGGGCAGTCTTGTCCACTCATGCCCTCCGATTCATCCCACTCTGCACTTTGCTATGAGGCGTCTCCGAGAAAGGAAACCATCGCGAGTGGTCCTCTGTGGGTATTTTTGTACCGGCAAACTGCATCTCCAATTCAATTGTGGTTCACACACTGTCGTACTCCCTCACTCATACTCTCACTTTGTCATCCATTTGCCCTGGTATAAAAACCTCCCCCCACATCCACAGTTTCCTTTTTTTTTCTTTTCTCCTTTGTCTTTCAACCAACCTACGCTCACATCCCTATCTTCGCATTCGCTTCCCTTCTTTTCCTTCCTTTCCTTCCTCTCCCCCTTTTTCTCACCACCCTCACTCTCATTAACATGAAGATCTCAATCGCTGCCGCCGTCGGCCTTTTGGCCCTCACTATGACCGAGGCTGTCAAGGTCAATCCCCTCCCCGCCCCCGTCACCATCAACTGGGCCACCTCTGGCCCCGTCAAGGTCGACAACAACTTCCGCATTGTCGGTCCCTCGCATGAGATTCTCTCTAAGGCCTATGCCCGCACCGCCTCCCTCATCAAGCACGAGCGCTGGACCCCCGTCACCTGGGAGCGCCCCATTGGCGAGTTCCCCCCATTCCCCACCCTCTCCAAGCGCGGTGAGGAGGAGAAGGAGGCCCCCGCTCCCGACAACAAGCACGGCAGCAAGGCTGCCCTCAAGACCATCAATGTTGTGGTCGCTGATTTGAAGGCCGATCTCCAGCAGGGTGTTGACGAGTCCTACACCCTTGATATTACCGCTTCTGGCAAGGGTACCATCAAGGCCAAGACCGTTTGGGGTGCCCTCCACGCCTTGACCACCCTCAACCAGATCATCATCAATGATGGCCACAACGGTCTCCAGGTTGAGCAGCCCGTCCACATTGCGGATGGCCCCAAGTACACTCACCGCGGTATCATGTACGACACTGGCCGTAACTTCTACCCCATCAAGGATCTCCAGAAGCAAATTGATGCTCTTTCCTATGCCAAGTTCAACGTCTTCCACTGGCATATCACCGACTCCCAGTCCTGGCCCATTGAGATCAAGAAGCACCCCCAGATGACCAAGGATGCTTACTCTGCCCGCGAGGTCTACTCCCAGAAGGACGTTGCTGCCCTGATCAAGTACGGTCGCGAGCGTGGTGTCCGTGTCGTTCCCGAGATCGACATGCCCGGCCACTCTGCCGCCGGATGGCTCCAACTCGACAAGAAGGCCGTCACCTGCGCCGATTCCTGGTGGGACAACGACGGCTGGACCCACCACTCTGCCGTCGAGCCCAACCCCGGTCAGCTCGATATCTCCTACGACGGTGCCTACAAGCTGATCAAGGATGTTTACTCCGAGCTCGGAAAGGTCTTCACCGACAACCTCTTCCATGTCGGTTCCGATGAGCTCCAGACCTACTGCTTCAACTACTCGTCCTCGGCCATGGACTGGTTCAAGCAGCGCCCCGGCTCGACCTATGCCGACTTTGCCCAGTACTACCTGGACAAGGCCCTGCCCATTTACCGTGACAAGCCCAGCCGTCGCCTCATGATGTGGGAGGATATCGTTCTCTCGCCCGACATGCCCGCCAAGAAGGTCCCCAAGGACATCATCTTGCAGTCCTGGAACAAGGGCACTGATAACATCAAGGCCCTCACCTCCCAGGGCTACGATGTCGTCGTCAGCTCCGCCGACTTCCTTTACCTCGACTGCGGTCACGGTGGCTGGGTCACCAACGACCCCCGCTACAACGTCAACGAACCCCCAGCTGTGCCCCAGGCCGTCCAGGATGCTCTCGATGCCAACCCCAGCTCTAACGTCCTCGCCTCGGTCAACTACGGCGGTGCTGGTGCCTCTTGGTGCGCCCCTTACAAGACCTGGCAGCGCATCTACGACTATGACTTCACCAAGGGCTTGACCGCCGAGGAGGCCAAGCACGTCATTGGTGGCGAGGCTGCCATGTGGTCCGAGCAGGCTGATGCCCACAACGTCGATTCCAAGGTCTGGCCCCGTTCGGCTGCCTGGGCCGAGTCGCTCTGGTCCGGCAACCGCAACGCCGAGGGCTACAAGCGCACCACCGAGTTGTCGGCCCGTATCCTGGAGTTCCGTGAGCGTTTGGTTGCTCGCGGTATCTCTGCTTCTGCCTTGGTCCCCAAGTACTGCTTGCAGCACCCCCACCACTGCGACTTGTTCAAGGACCAGAAGGCTCTCGGCAAGTAGAGTGGGCTCCTAGAACGCGTGGTACGAGCAAGGTTCTTGAGTGGAGGCGGTGGACAGTCTTGCAGAATAGTCTGGTTACGGTTTTGCGATGGTTGTTCATTTCTTTCGAGCAAGGGTTCCTTTTAATTTCATGCCCACACACATCCATACCATTTTTCTTAAAAAACAACATTTTTTAGACCCGATACCAAACACAATAAAAGTTCCCAAATGTAATAATATCATAATACGTTTTCGATACTTCTTTTGTTTGCTGGCAATGAGGATTCTGAGAGAAAGGCTTTGAGAGAGAGAGTGATAGGAAACAAATAGATGATGGCTTGTGAAGGAGGAACGGAATAGAAAGCAAAAATTAAAAGCAATTCGTCGCGTAACAAGCACGCGTTGGCCACCAAACGACAACTTGTGACTGCTCCAAAATAAACATGCCCTTGTTCAAAAACGGTCGAAGTAGAAAAGGGAGAGTGTGATGCACCTTTGATTCCCCCCCCCCCCCCATTCTTCAAACCCACACCCTCCACTCTACCAACAATCACATTCAAAAAAGAATGGACTCTGAAGCACAATACCAAGTCGAGCAGGAGCAGGCGCAGCTCGAGACGTACGATGGGCCCATCGACCCCGCGACCGAGCAGGCGATTCAGGAACTGACCGATGCGGGCTCCAAGGCATTTGTATTCCAGGACTACGAGCTGGCCGTCGAGAAGTTTGGCCTGGCATCTGAGATGCTGTAAGGAAACTTTTGCTTCTCGTGCGCCATTTATGTTCATGGAGATGGACAACCAAGGAATCCCTCTTTATGCTCACACCTCGCAACCTCATTTCAATTTGTGAAAAATGAAACAACAACAATTTAGTGGCCAAGTCTATGGCGAGATGTCGCCCAAGAACGCCGACACCCTTTTCCTCTACGGAAAGGCCCTGCTCGAGTTCGCCATCCAGCAAAGCTCCGTCCTTGGCGGTGTGACCGAGAAAAAGTCCGAGAAGGAGCTCCAGGCCGTGGTCGACGCTGTCACTGGAGGAGCACCAGGTAAGATTTGTGAGAAAAGCAACACAAGACTAAAACAAAAAGGTACAAGGCTAAAACAAAAGTGCTCACCCTGAACATGACGTCATGTCCTATATGGTTATCTTATAGGCTCTTCGTCAGCACCCAATAGCAACCGATTCGTGTTCGAGGGCGATGACGATGACGAGGACGAAGAAGAAGAGGAAGAAGAAGCAAACGCTGGCGAAGGCAACGCCGCAGGATTCGAAGGCGAGGAAGCCCCTGCCCAGGATGACAATGACGATTTCGCTGTGGCTTGGGATGTGCTCGACCTGGCTCGCGTCTTGTACCACAAGATCGGCACCGAGGAGGCCCTCCTCAAGCTGGGCGACGTCCACATGGCTCTGGGCGACGTGTCCCTCGAGTCCGAGAACTTTGAGCAAGCGGTGGCGGACTTCCGGGAAGCCCTGCTGGTGAAGGAGTCACGGCTCGAGTCCGACGACCGACAGCTGGCGGAGGCGCACTACAAGCTGGCCTTGGCGCTCGAGTTCAGCCCGACGGAGGCGGACAAGGCTTCGGAGCATATTACCAAGGCGATCGGGGTGCTCAAGCAGCGAATCGAGAGGCTGAATGGGCTGTTGGGGTCGGGTAAGGGTAAAGCGCGCGCGAATGACGCGAGCGAGAGTGAGAGCCAGATGGCCAAGGAGTTGGTTGAGTTGCATGAGTTTGTTGGAGAGATGGAGCAGAAGGTAAAAACAAACCACCAGGAGGGACAAAAAAACATCTCTTTTTGCTTCTTTGTCCTGGAATTTTTTTTTTTGGTTTCTTCTCTTTTCTTTTTAACTAATGTATGTTCCTTTCTTAGATCCAAGATTTGGCAACCAACCAGGCCAACAAGCCCTTGGAGGACCAGGCACAGACCGCCTTGTACAGCCAGATGCTCAACGCCCAGAAGGCACAGATTGCCAACGATATCAGCAGCTTGATCAAGCCAAAGACCAACAAGGTGGCTGAGGTACTTGCTTCTTCTTCGTCGTCATCTTCCACTACCACCACCACCATCACCACTATCAAGGAGACATCAACAGCAACAGAGGAGACTACCCTGAAGCGTAAGGCCGAGGAGGTATCAGAGGACACCAAGTCGGAGGAGGAAGCAGATAAGAAGGTCAAGGTCTAAAGGTATTGTTTGGCCGCCAGAGGAAACAAAAAGCAAATAGCTAGTTTCATTTGCAGTTTTGGCAAGTAGAATAAATATCATACATGAAGCGAAGCCAAACATGCGGATCAAATTAATTGTCATGCAAAAAGGCTTTTTTATTACTTCCTTTATGTATTAGAGCCAATGACGTACTCATAGCTCTCTCTCTCCCTCACGCCTGTTGCTTGTGCTGTTCTTGCAGCGCCTGTTCCTGGAGCACCATGACCAGATCGGCTTTTTCCTCGAGGCAGTCAAATACCTTGCGGAGCTGCTCCTGGATCTGCTTCTTTTTACGGTTCAGACTGTCCAAATCGCTATTACTGTCCACAGCTGCTTGGTGGCTGCCACTGCTATTCGTACTCTGCTTGGCCTCGGATATCTGTTGCCGCTTGTGGATCAGTTCCGTCTCCAGGGTCAGGACCTCGAGGTCCTCGGTCAGGTCCAGGTACGAAGCGCGGAGTTCGCGGACCTCTTCCTCCAACAGCTGAAGAGCTTCATGAAGGCGTTGTTCTGGGAGGTCGCTGTCCTTGTCTTCGTTATTGTTGTTCTCGGTATCATCATGGGCCATAGAGGGTGTGTTTTCGTCGTATGACTGTGATTGTTCTAGTTTCTCCTTACTCCTCTTCCTTTCTTTGCCCTTCATGTCGTGCGGCTTGATCGGAGCAACCTTCTCGTTGTCGTCGTTGTCGTCATCGTCGTTGTTATCTTCCTCCTCCTCCCCTTTCCCTTGCTCTTCAGCCTCTCCGTCTCTTCTTCCATTCTCCTTGTTTAGACGGTCTTGAGTTTCATCCAGGATATTGGTATCCAGAGACGACAGGAACGATTCCACCTCGGATTCGAGCTGAAGGTTCTCGCTCTCGTCCATAAAGTCCTGAACTGTCGTTGCCATCGATCTTGCCATGCCCATCCTACTTGGTCTGTGACGAGGTTCTGTCTCCCTCGAGGTTGGGTTGCTACTACTTGTCGCTTCAGGCGCGATGGGGTTCTTCCTCCTGACAACAACAATAGGCCTGCCGTCGAGTCTGAGTCCAGAGTGCTGTTGATGAAGGGGGTCACCACCCTGGGAGCACACGGTGCATCGCGTTGGGTCGTGGGTTTTCAGTAAGGAGAGAATCCGTTGAATGTCGATGGAGAGCTTCTTTTGTGGCACCTTTGGAGCCTAAATTTTGTTCAATGGCACAAAAAAATAAATAAATAAATAAATGCGGACGTGTCAGCAGCGGTTCAATGAAGGCAAAAGCACTGAGCTATATAATAACTCACCAAAGGAGTGGTCACGGGAATGACCGTCCCTGAAGGTTGTTGACGGCGCTGTGGTGACTGTGGTGGTTGAGCAACAGGTGTTTCAAGTTCTGTCTGCGTGCTCGTGCTCGTGGCCGTATCTGTTTGCTGGGCTGCAGTTGCTACACTCTTCCATGCACCAACCTCCTTGTGTGGTCGAAATTCTTCTTCCTCTGAGTCATGGGCACAGTTGTTGCTGGTAAACCCTCGGGTAATTGGGTGACCCTGAGACCGGCGGAATCGATGAGGCGGCGCCCGGTAATGCTGTTGCTCGTCGTCCTCATAGAGCGGGTAGCGAGATCTTTGTCCCGGATACGACCGGCTCATGATGTCCCGCACTGGAATCTGGAGGGTGCCTGGAGATGCCCTGTATGACTGGCGTGGAGCGAAATGAGCTGGTCTGTGGTCGTCTGGATAGTTGTATCGTGAGTTGGATCGAATGGTCGAATACGGCTCCGTGTGCCGAGGTCGAGTGTCGTGGTAGCCTTCCTCTTCCTCATCGCTGTAGTGGACGTGGTGGTGAATGTGCACTTCTTCCACTTTGTCCCGTCTGCTATCTAGCGGAGCTTGTCTAGCCTTGTCCCGTTTTGCTGGGGCTCGTGTAGGTTTAGATGACCGCTTTCCAGTGAAGCTCGATCTCAGCACGCCTGCTCCGTCGTCCTTGGTGCTCTTTCGGCGTTGCTTTGTTGACTCAAAATATTCATCCGCAGACTCTCCGTTGCGATGGTGATCGTTGTTATATGCACCACGGTGCTCCCTCTCCTCGTCGTCTTCATCCTCATCCTCCGACTCGTCCTCCACTTCCTCCTCAGACTCTGTGTCCATCAGCAGCTTCAGATCCGCTTCCTGCTGGGCACGGACCTTGTCCCGCGCATGCATATCTGCCATTTGCTGCTCCTGCGCCGCGATCCGTTTCTGCAGCATCACCAAGTTCTTCTCGACTTGATCTTGCTCCCGCCGGATGCCTGCATGGATTCTCTCCTGCTCAGAGTCCTCAGGCACTGATCCGCGGCGGTTATCGCCGCTCTTCCTGGACGATGAAGCATTAGACGATGTTGGGAGAGCCTTGGAGAGTCGCTCCTTGGACTTGTTGGTCTTTTCCAGTTCTCGTTTGGTCTTTTTGAGATCTTTCTGGAGGAGTTTGATGGTGGCGTTGGACTTTTTCGTCTCAGATTTTAAGTCACGGATCATTCCCTTGAATGTCCAAAGCACCGAGCCAACCGCTGAATACGAATATAAGGAAAGACATTACGGGTCCCGGTTAGCTGAGGATTTGTAAGCCATACCCACCTTCTCTGCACTATGTCAAAAACAAGGGTGAGCTTACCTTGACCCTCGCCTAAACTACCGGCCATTTCCATAAACCGGTTCTGAGTTTCCACTCGCGTAAGGCCAGCTCCAGTGTTGTTCAGTGGCAGTGGTGCGGCAGATGGCATCGGGAGTCCTGCAGTCAATGTTGGTGGAGCGGGCCGAGTAATAAGGTTGTGTGTGCCTCCTTGGCCACCAAACTTATAGCTCGTCGGTGAGACCAAATCTTCTAACACCAAATCCCTTCCATGATCCAGTTTGCTCGATGTTGGACGTTCAGGCTGTTGTCGCAGAGAGGCTGGTACTGAGGAAGGTCCTGGCCCGTTGATCGAGGCTCCCAACTCCCGCTTGGCCCTGGCAATGGCGACCTCACGCTCCCATGAGATCTCGGCACTATCGTATCCTGTGTCCTCTGGGCGTATCGTTGGAGCGGTGTTGGTGTCCTTTGACCGTTTCTTGGATCGTTTTGCTTTGGATGGGGGGACCAAGTCCGTCTGGATCAAAAGCGGTGCCTGCACCTGTACCGGTGTCGAAGAAACGATACCGACTTGTCCTGGCTTCAGTTCGACTGTGCGCTCCCCGTCATCATCGTCGTTGTCCTCGCCTGTTTCAGAAAAGTCGGATGGTGAATAGGACGAGTGGTAAAGGTCTCTTTGTCGCCTCTGAGTGGCTGGTGATCGCGGATAAGGATAGATGTCGGCTCTGTCTCGACGTTCCTGATCCTGAGTTACTGGAGAGTGTATCTGCCTTGTTTCCATTGACTGTTGAACCTACCAAATATCCAGTGAATTTGAATAAAAAATAAAAATAAAAAAAAGGTGAACATCGAAGGATTACCTGGCGGACAAGCCACCTGTTGCCGCATTCCGAGAAAATTGGACCATACATCGACGACAGCATCCAGTTTGGCACGGAACTTTTTCTCCAACATGGACTGGTCAATCGAAAAGTCTCTGGTACTGTCATCCCTATGACCTTTCGTCCTCGCCATCGACTCTGGTTGCCCTGCCTTCGACTTCACGTTGACATCACCATGCTTCCAAGAAGGGGACGACGGGGACGCGTAAGGGTTGCTGTTCGTGGACCGTCGTTGCTCATCGATATGGTTCCTGATCTCCCGGCTATCAAGTATGTCGCGAATCGTCAGCATGTCCCCACAAGTGCTTCTTTGGAGGCTCTTGTTCCTGTGGTCGCCACCCTCAGATGCTGATGGTTGATGCTTTGTGGAGCTGGCCAGCTCCCCTCCTTGTCTGCGCTCTTGCCTCTTCGAGGTTTCATATCGATAATGGTCTTCCTCGCGTAAAGACTCTTTGCTCCTCGGGCGAGAGCTCCTGTCTTGGCCATCGTTTTCGTGTTGTTTCCGATGGCTACTCAAGGATTTGTGGGCTATTCCGTTCCTTTGCAGGTGTTGCTGGAGCTTAAAGTCGTACGGATCCATCTCTGACTGAATTCGATTCTGTGACTTGATGGCCCGTGGTGTTGAGGACGAAGACGGGGATGTGATCTGCTCGGCGAAGATGCCATCGGTTGGACGGTGCTGAGGATGATTTCGGGATGCATGGGTATACATGTCGGATGAAGAGGGTCTTGGTGGTTGCTCCCGTCTTGCATGTGATGATGACTTTGGGTCCAGGAAGTCGCCCTTGGCTCCCTCGACTTTGCTTGTGCTTGTGCCTGAGGTGATACCATTCCTGACTATGTTGTGGTCTCTCCTCGCAGAGTGGGGTTCCCGGGACAGCATGGCATGGAGCTATGTGTTGGTCTGCAGTGATGAGGTTGATGCTTCTGCAGTCCTATGTCTCCGTGGCCCTGTGGGAATGAAAGGGTGGGGGTGAGGTTGGTGAGGATTGAATGATGAAGTTTGGGAGGAAAGGTCGAGTGGTGGGACAATCGAACAAACAAAGAAGGAAGGACTTGGGCGGTGTCTATCCAATTGGTGTGAAAGCAAACTGGACGTATTTATTAAATAACGAGGTGCCTGAATAATTTGCAGTGTTGGCCAGCATGGGGCAACTATTCCTCTTCCTCGTCTCCATCTCCTTGAGCGGCCATGGCTTCCTCAACCTCCTTCATTTCGGCAGCCATGATCTTGAAGCGCTTCATGGCTTTGGCTGCCTCAGTCCGCAAGCCCAGTCGGTTGAGTTGAATCGCCAGCTGCTTGTCCTTGTCCACGCGAGCATTCACCGTCTTGCAGTATGCCTCCATCGTCAGCTGTCCCGTCTGGACTTGGATCACAAGAAGCTTCATCTTAATCTCCAGCTGTGTTAGTCGGTCTTGGTATTCATCCGCTGCCTCGCCGTTACCCACTGCCTTGGCATTATGGATTTGGTCCTGCGCTGCTTGGATCTCTGCCTCAAGAACCATGTTGGATACCAACAACTCCACACTATGTTTTAGCCACACAAAAAAAAAAAAAAAAATCATAGTTAGTTGTCTTGTAGCCTTCGAGCCTCCTTTGCTGATCCACAAAGAATATGTATGTACCTGTTCAGCTCGTCCAAGGCCTTATCCTTTTCGTCCTGAGTCTCAGATGGGGCAACGACAGCCTCAGGCTTTACAACCAGAGCAGAGGTAGGACGTGGGGTTGGCGCCTGTGGTGCTGGAGAAGCATTTGATCTGACCTTGGGTGTCTCTTGCGATGGGGTACTAGCTAGGACCCTAGGTGCTGGGCGGGGGGATGGAGTTGCTGGTGTCCGTGTCGACTTCGCTGCGGCACCCGTAGTCCTTCCCAATGGACTACCAGTCGCACTTGCATTCCGCGGTTGAGGGGTGGACGCCGTTAATAGTGAAGGGAATCCAAGTCCTCCTGAGTTGAACTCGTCAATCACAAGCCACTTCTCTTCCTTGACTGCAATCTCGGGCTTGAGCAACGGTCTTTGAAGCGTGATCTTGAGCTCTATTTTTCCTCCGGTGCTCCTCCTGTTGTTTGAGTCCATAATCTATAAACACGATCGTTAGAAATGTGCACATATGACCAAACTCGGGGTAGTAAACATTGGTCGCTGCTTACAGGAAAGACTTCATGGATCTCAGAGTGGTCCAAGAGCGGCTGAAGTGGCACTTGGACCTTACCCAATAAGTAGCTCGCCCGGAAAATGCCTCGGTAGTGATACACCTCAAAGGTCGCCTTCCGTCTCTCCACAAACCGCTGGAATCTGGTCCGTTCAATGTTGAGAGTCTTCTTGAATCCAAAGTCCGGCTGCGAAGTCTTCTTCACAGTGGGCGTGACGCCCTTGCCTGTTCCTGTGCCAGGCATGTTCTCGGTGGGCCATCCAAAGTCCCAGGACACATATGCCTCAATATCCGACGCCTGGACATCCTTGTGCGACAAGTCCCAAGCCCTGATAATGTTGAGAGACAGCTCGTTCAGTCCAATCTCCTGATAAAATCCCACCTCAATTTCGAACCGAACGTCCTGAAAGTGGAATGCTGGCGGTTTTTTGGCGTGTTTCCGGTACGACTGCAACGAGACCAGATCAGTTTTGAAAATCTTGTTAAACTTATGGAACTGGAGGGCAGTCTGCTTGTCGCCTCGCTGGTAATAGTGGCCGCTAGTGCTGGTGCAGATTTTGATCTGGGATTCGAGCTGCGATTCCAGCATGTCGTACGTGTCGGCATCCGAGTTGGATACAATCTGAAAGTCGTCGTCTGCTGCCAGCTGCCGGAATTCGATACCGCCATTGATTGCTCCTCTGACCTTCATTCCGCTCCTCATGTCCTCGCCCGTTGCCTCCGCAATACTGTTCGTGACTTGGGTGGTTGGTTCGACAGGAGATGATGCAATGGTTGGTCGACGAGATGTTGGCTTTGCTTCATTTCCTGCCTTTGCCAAAGGTGTATCCGTTGTCAAAGGTTCCACTAGAGGCTGAGGGGCAAGAGCTGGAGGTGGTGTCGCTGAAGGCGCGTCAGGGACAGGGTATAATTCAAGGTCAAGGAAGCCCCCCTCCTCCACCAAGCGGATGTACTTCTCGAGCGACTTGAAAATCTTCATTCTTTCCACTGCCAGTGTCGTATTTCCTGCTTTTTTAGCCTCCAGCGCTGCTTTCTTGTACTGAGTATCGCGGGTCTTTAAAAGACGCAAGAGGTCAGCGTGGTTGACTTTAGGAATATCCTCGAGATGTTTCGTTGCCTTTGTTCGCGTGGTGGACGGCTTTTCGTCAGTCTGGGTGGTCGTGATAGAGTCTCCGTCGTCATGGTCATCGTATGGGTTGTCGCGAGGTGGGATTGCGATCATGGACGAAGTGGTAGATGATGGCTTGCGAGTAAAAGTTGGCGAGGATGTTGGTGAAATCGGTTGTTGACTATGCGAAGTTGATGTCGGAGTAACTGGTGGTTGGGTTTCGATGGCCAGCGGTTCTGTTTGTGTCAACGACACAAGTTGGCTTTTTGCATCGGTCTTGCCGCCAAGAGATTGGAGTTGAGCCTATTTGAAAGGTCGAGATAAAGTCAACATCTGAATATGCACAGCATGGGAAAGATAGGAAGAATAATTACCATAAAATGAGGGTCATTCCAGTCGTCTTCTGTAAGTTCGACCTCCTCATCGTCGTCATCGTCATCCATGACACCATCTAGGTCTAGCCCGAGTCCGGCCAGTGCAGGATTCGGTTGTGATGACGCCTTATTCGCAAGTGGTGGGGTAGGTTTTGCTGTTGATGGAGCTGGAGCTGGTGCTGGTGCAGGTGTTGGTGCAGGTGTTGGTGTTGGTATTGGTGTTGGTGGTTTTGGTTTTGCCTGTGGTGCCTGTGGTGGTGGTACAACAGGTGCAGGTGAAGGTGCAGGTGGTGTGGCTTTTGGCTTTGGTGGTGCTTCACCAGTTAAGCCTTGGAGCTCGGCCTGCAAGAAGGAACATGATATACAGTGTATTAGCGCCAAAGTGTAACATGCATTAGAGCATCCAAATATGAGCAAAATATCCAACGATACGCTACCAACAAGTCTGGGTCATCGAGGTCCATGCCGTCAAGGTCGCCGTCCTCGTCCATGTAGTCGTCATTTTCGTCAATGTCCTCGTTGGCCAGCTTCAGGCCTTGGGCAATGAGGTTACTGTAGTCTTCTGTGTCCTGGGCTGCGGCACGTTGCTTTGATGGTGGATTCTGCTTCTTCCATGCGAACATGATGGATCGTTGAGTGTGAAGTGGTAAAATGCATGAATGCACTTTTTTATTTCACTGGCCAAGCGCGAACGTGGCAAATCTTTTGTGTATCACATGATATCTCGAGCGTCTCGGGATCATCATATTTCATCTCTTCGAAAAGAGGAAAGCGCGTCCCACGTCTATACCATGCGTTCGTGCGTTCATGCGCCCATACATCCAAGCCAAGTCAATTATTCTCTCCAACACTATGCGCGCCATGCTGACATGGCTATGCACAGATGCTACTCTTGGCAGCTCCGAGCTAGAATGGGCTCCTCTTCGAACTTCGCCTGACTTGGACCTGTTTTTCGCAAGGAGACCTCCCTCCGAGAGCTTGCTCTTTCATCTTACAATGAGAGAAATGGCACAGACAAGAGGTGTCGCTATCCTACACATCAAACACCAAAATAGCCAAACCAGGATGGCTATCCTTCCCCCCTTCCTTTTCTCTTTCCTTCTTTTCGTTCATGTCCCGTCCAAACCAGGTCAGCATGTCATTACATGGTCGCCCTTCTCTTGGCTTTGTCTATTCGCTTCTTTACTCTGCTTCCTGTTTTTCTGCTTGCCTTTAGCCATCCACGCAGCATTTGTCAACCCCACGAGAAGGCCTCTACTGCATTTGCGCCTGCCTTTCTGGTCCCTACACACACGCACAACCATCCCCACCGTCTTTCGCCTCTTCTTCCTTCTGTTCTCCTGTCCTTCCTCCCTTTTTGTCCCACCTCTCCGTTAATCCTCAACGACTTTTTGTATCCACCTAATGCCCCTTCACCACTAACTTTTCCTTCTCTTTCCCTTCTTCCTTTATTACCATACTATCTCACAGCAACCATTGTCATCGTCATCATTTTTCTTTTATAATCCTTACTTTGCCTCATTTCGCACCTTCCTATCCACATCGATCCCTTTGCACCAAACACCTTGAAGGGCTTTTTTTTAAAAAAAAGGAAGCTCTGGGTGCAAGTTACACCTTCCTGTTCCTCAACAGTCTCTACTCGAAATCCACACCCGGTTCCCACCTCACTACTCATACATGCATCTCTCCATCTTCTTCAACACCCTTGTCGTGCTCGCTGCACTGTCTCTGGCCCATGCACAACTCGACGACGCTAGGGCAGAACGCTTCATCGCCATCAAGAAGCGCGACCTGCTGGGCAACCTCCTTCCTATCAACAACAACAGCAACAACCCAACGCCAGCACAACCACCTGCAGCGCCCGCTTCACCCACCGACAGTGCCAAGCCTGGTGCGGCAGGAGGCCCGATCCCCAGCTTGCTCAGCGGCGTCCTGAGCCAGCCCCCAGTTATCGGCGGCACCCCCATGGCTCCAACTGCGTCCATCCCCAAAAAGCCACAGTCTTCCAGTGACGACACCACTGGCGCAGGAGCACCTGGTCCAACAGCGCCAGCAGCGGAGAGCAACCCGTCAGAGCAGACCTCGCTCTCGCCCGGTCTGATTGCCGTAGTCTCTGTGGTGTTTGTGGCGCTGCTGGTGGCGATCCTGTTCAGCTGCCACAAGATCCGGCAGTCGCGCCAGCGCCGCCACCGGAACCTGGACGAGGACATTCTCAAGCACCACGCTGGTAGTGTTGGCTACAGCGAGGGAGGGGGGTACGGGATGTATGTCGGCAAGGAGAGCGACCTCTGGCGCAAGAACCTGGATCTGTTTCATCGTGGGTGAGGATTGGAAAGGGCAACAAAAATAAGGGCAGCTTGGGGGAAAGGGAGGCGAAAGGGATAAAGAAAAACAAGAAAAGACAAAAGAAAAGGAGTGGCGACGGAGGCTTTTTCGTCGAGGAGGGCTTCCCCTTTACGTCCTTTCCTTAAAAATGTACGAGAGACTATCCCGCCATTTATCAACATTCCACGTGCATCCATTGCCACCCTCGTTTACATGATCCGCCTCCTGTTTGATATCTATAAAAAATACATAATAAACGCTGCACATACTCCAAGATGGGACGTTTTGCTTTATTGGTTGAGATGGATCATGGATGTTGTCTCTTGTTGAGCGGAAAAAGATCTCTGGCAGAGAAGCGTGCCTGCGCTAGGTGTCGAACCAAACGGATCTTTTGCCTTTGCCATCTACCACCAGTAGCCGCCGTAGCCGCCGTAGTAGCGACCCCACCATGGGCGGTACCAGCCTCCATAGCCGCCATAGCCCCCGCCCCAGCCCCAGCCCCACTTGCTTGTGTCGTCGTCGTCCTCAGTCGAAACGATGACAGCCTCGCCGGCGGGAGAGATGACCGCCTTGTGGACCTCGTCACGGCGGGAGTTAGTGGCCGAGACCTGCAGGACGAAAAAGAGGGCTAGGATGGCCATGAAGGAAAAGGTCTTGAGCATCATTGCGTTCGGACGATTGCTTGGGATGGTTGTGGAATGAAGTTTTGCTTCTTTTTTGTTGAGTGTGGGTGTGTGTAAAGTGCTTGTTGAGAGCGACAATGAACATAGCCAGACTGGCGGTTGGGGTTCCAGTATTTATACATTCCGCGCCTGTGGTTGTAGGGGGTATCGTACGACCATAATGCAATTGCGCAAGAGATGAGGACATTGAGCGATATGCAATAGGGCATCCAGTCTAGAAGAAGGTTCATTATGATCCGGGGAATTTGATGCTATGACTCCATGGTGCCCCTTGCATTGATTTCCTAGATATCGGGGCATGGGCGCTGCGCTGTGAGATCTCGAGACTCTCGTTATCGGTAAGTTTATTGTTTCTTTTCTTTCCTTCAAACAACCCGACTATAGAAGCTCCATGCAAAAACTCACAAAATGGTGGTCCCGTTGATAGGATCTCGGGATCAACACCATCATGGCCCCGTAACTTGGCGACTGAGATAGACTCTACCCACTACTAACCCCAATGATGGCAAAAAAATCTTCCGGAAACGAAAGACGCGACATCCTAGTTCATATCTTCCTCGTCGAGTATGGCGTCCTCCTTGATAATGGTAAGTTTGTTTGGGTATCGGAGCAATCTTGGCCCGACACGGATCAAGCCCTCCCCTTGAATGACGTTGGGATCCGGGACAATGTCCCGCTCGTCTCCTCCATGGTGGCGACGATGCCCATGGCGGCTTAGTCGTGCGATTACGGTGGACTTGAAGGTCTCCTTTGTGACCGTTATCTTGCATGCGCAAGGCTCTGACAATGCATGGGCAATGGTCATCGCAAGAGCGGCGAGGGAGAACGCTACGAATGTGACGGACAGCATTGGCTAATTTTTTGTTTTGGAGATGTGGGGGAGGGGAGAGTGTTTGGTATTTTGTGTTGTTTTGTGTTGTTGTTTGCTTTTTTAACCCATGGGCTTGTTCTTGTTGATATATACCAGGCGCCGAGGTGTCCAATTTAACAGGCTCAGGGATACTCATCAAGTCCACGCAAAAGAGGGCGAAGGCACAATGTCGAAATTCAGGCACCACCCTGCACGTGAGCACCCTCTGCGTTATTACTCATTGGTGGGTCTATCCTGTGCATTTTGTCTTCGACATCTTCATTCCCTCCATTCCCTCCTCCAAACAGCATTCTGCATCCGCTACATCTTTCTCCTTCATTTGAATTCCATCGTCACCAGTGCTTTCTTAAATCATGTCCAGTAATTTGGCTCCCTGGCCGTACACCCAACGACCCCTGCTTATTAACGACCCTCGTCCTGTGAGGGCGTACAACCCTGTCGCCTCGACCGTGCCCATCGTCACTCGCCAATCCAGATCTTGGCCTCAGCCTCAGCCTCAACCTCAAAACCAGAACCAAAGTCAAAATCAGAACCAGTCTAACCAGAGTCATCACAGCCACACTTCTCATCATTCGAGCGGATTCGCACAACCGGCAACAGATCCAGGCTTGGCCCCATGGCCCTATGGGGCGCCCCGCACCTCTACGCCTCCTTTACACCCACAGTCACAACCAGTCCGGGCTATATCTTCTTCCACAGGACGGCCAGCTCGAGTTCTGCATCTGCCTCCTACACTCCGGGTTCATATAACGTCGAGTCGAGTTTTATCAAGTTCACAAGCACCTATTCAATCTAGACAAACATCAACAGCGTATGGCAGATACACAGACACCAACAGCATCTATGAGGAGCTCCCACCATATCCATACCCACATGTAGACAGCCCAGCTTACACCGAGACGCAGGCATGATATTTGCTCTCACCTCCGTTCTCTCCGTCAGAACTTCTGACCAATCCGACCTGCTGCGAAGCACCTATCAAACCCCGAGGGAATAAAGAAGCAAAAATCACCCTTGAGTTTTTCCGTTTCCATGTTTGGACCAAATTTCCACAAGACCTAACATTTCCTAAAGGGGCAGTGGACGGTCACCACTCTTTTTTTATTTTGGTTCATGTTCATGGCCGAATAGGTGGGTCGCGTGGGATGTGTTCTTGGCCAAGACGTTTCACTGCCACTTCAGAAGGGGCATATGGGTGTCAATTGCGACCAACAGATGGATTCCAAGGCACTGCGTGGACGGTGAGTGGAAGTGCTAGCTTTGAATGAGGGAGGGGAAGGAGATACGCCTTTTTTTTTTTTTTTTTGCTGCCTTTGCGCCCTTTGCTCTCATGACAAGACACAAGGTTTTCTTTTTTTCCCCCCTCTCTACTCATGATCATCATTCAGCGATACGCCACCGTTTCTGGCTTCGATTCATCAACAAAGTTGATGGTTGGACGTAGATCAGAAAAACGGAATATCTGCCTATGTGCTAAGGGGCATGGTAAACACTCTATCGTTGTGTCTGAGGCAATTGTCGGCCTTGCATCTTGGAGGAGCGAGGGTCGACAAAACAAATTCTTTTTGCTATTTGGGCACGCATCAATGTCATTCTCTCGGTACAAAGAGTTGAAAGAAGAAAAAACAGAAAACAAACGCAACCAACTGGCATAAACAAAGAAAAGAAAGCACAACAACAAGATCTTTACCGCGTGTCCCGATCTAACTAGTCTCGCGGCCATAATCTCCTTTGAAGGTGAGATCTAACGTATAAATACATACGTGTGCCTCTCCTCGTTCACAGCAAAAGATAATAACAATATATATATATATATCAACGCTCATCTCGCCCTTCCCCGGTCCCCCTGCAAACGTATTCAACAACAGCCAAAAAAATGAGCTATGATTTCGGTCTCATCTTTGGATTGAGTATTCTAGGCAGCATTATCGTTGCCGCTCTCCTCCTTCATTTCTGTGGAGGCGCATCCAAGAAACACACAAACCCGTCTCAGAAACACATTGACGACAATGGCCTGGTCATCCTCATGGCCAATGACGGTCCTGGGAGCTGGGGCTCGTTCGGAGGGCATGGCCATGGTCATGGATTCGGACACGGAGATGGAGGACACGGTCACTGTGGTGGTGGATTCTCTGGAGGAGACGGAGGAGGAGGAGGAGGAGGAGGAGGAGATGGAGGAGGCTGTTAACCCACTATTTCACAGCTCAATAAACTTCTGAAGAAAAAAAAAGTTAAAGATTGGTGGCAAACGAAAAGGTGCGAGACACCCGAAGGATTTGACTTGACGCTAAACTAAATGTCAACCAAGAAAGCTGATACTGTTCTTGAACGAGAGCGTAGAGAACAGCAAACACATTCGAGGAAAACAGTGATTCGCAGCTAATACAATGCAATGTAATGCATCTGTGGATTATGGATAAGAAAACAAAGCTGAATGGACGTTAAGGTCGTGCTTCCGTTTGGCACCTTTTGTTATGACTTTTTATTTTCGTTGAAATGTAAGAGAGACAATATTGGGCTATGTCCGGGTTTGGCATGTAGGTTAACTCATAGGCTCACAGGCACGAGATGTCCTTCTCCTCCTCCTCCTCCTCATGTGCATGAAGAAAAAGAAATGTCGACACAAACTCTTTCTGGCATGATTTTCCGCAATGTGCGTCAAGCCAGAAACCACCTTCTTCTAGGGGAGGACTGCACTTCTCATTTTCTTATCTCCCGTGAATCCCTGAGTCTGCAACTCCTAAAATTTCCTGTGCTGTCCAGTCGCTTTAAAGACGAAAGAGAAGCTAATCTCTTTCTGTTTTTTCTTTACAACATCCCCCAGCCAAGACAAACAAAACCACCCCAGCAACCCACACGAGGATGAAATTCAACGAGGGCTTTATTATCATCATAGCGATCGTCGGCATCCTCGTGCTCCTCACCATCACGTCTCTAGTCTGCCGCATGTCTAATCGATCAAAAGCACGACGAGCTCACCAAGAGAGATCCAATGGATTCGTTCTCAGCGAGGAAAAGCATCTCACGATCATTGTGAGCTCGCTTGGACACGACGGCCATTTCCAGTACCACGGAGGCTTGGGTTGGAGTTGGGAGGATGCCCACGGGTTTGGGCATGGGCACGGGGCTGATATCCATGGCGGAGGAGTCGACGGACATGGATGTGGTGGTGGAGATGGAGGTGATGGCGATGGACATTAGCTCGTCCCAAGTACACATCATATACAAACTAATGCTTGATACCCTTGAACAATCGAGCAACACCAATCAAAGTAGCGAATGCCTGGTGGCACGCACTTAAGGAAAACTCTAAACAGGCAATACATCGGAAGAAAGCCGTGTTTATTTGCATGCATGTATGCAAGCGTGGGTTGGTCGCAGGCTATAACACGAAGGAGCACGAATCGTAAAAAAAGTGGGAGCCGTTTTGCTTGAAGTCGAAAAGGGTTCAGGTTAGGGATGACGACAAAGACGTCGACTTTTACCTTTGGGCATGGATGTCATTGTTTGTGCCTTTACTTTTTTTTTTCTTTGGTGGTGATGGTCACACGATTGATTTCCTTAGCCCATGGCCATTGGCCAACAAAACGTGCAACCCAGGACGGTTGACCATTCGAGCGAACCTTATATCTCATGCCCTGGAGAAAGGAGACAAGAGTCGAACAGCCCACGGTTACACCAAGATGACGAGACGAAATGCGATCAACACGGATGAACAACCTTCTTATCGCCCCGCTGCCTTTTGCCATGTGGGCAGAGAGAAAAAATCCATTGCGTCCACTCGAGCAAATTAGGCTTTCCCCGTAGCATGGCCCACTTGTTTTGGACTGAATAAACTGTTTTTAGCTTTCCCATGGAAAACGCAGGGTGGCCACAGAAAACGCCATATAAATACCGATCTGCGAGCGTCCTTTTTTTTTTTCCCATCAACCAAGCACACCAGAAAGCACTTTCCAAGTTTCAGACAAAGTCGGCGCCTACATCCGTTTCTCCTGCCAATCCGCCTCGATACACCCCTTGTCTGCCGCACCGTAGCCTCAGACATCCACCAAAACCGGAGCAACACCAACTATTTTTTTACTTGCGGAGAAAACGAAGGACCCCACACTCACTCATACCCCAATCAAGAACCAAAAAAAGCAACATGGACACAGCCACCACAGTCTTCATCATCTTCGGTGTCCTTGTGGGCATTTTACTCTGTTTCGCTCTCGCACGCTGCTGCAGCAGTCCTAGCGCAACCAGCACCCGGAAAATGTACGACGACAACAACACAGTGATTATGATCGGTAGCTCAAGTACAGGGCACCACCATAGCGACGGAGGAGGAGGATGGAGCTGGGGAGGAGGAGGACATAGTCACGGAGGGCACGATGGAGGAGGACATAGTCATGGAGGGCACGATGGAGGAGGACATAGTCATGGAGGGCACGATGGAGGATGCGGAGGAGGTGGAGACAGTGGTGGTGGAGGAGGAGGAGACAGTGGTGGAGGAGGAGGAGGAGACAGTGGTGGAGGAGGAGGAGGAGGATGTGATTAGCTCCGTGGATGGTCACTCCTTCTGTCACGAATCAGAATAAAAACATTTTGCTATTTCAAGAATATTTATCCCGGATTGTATAAAGTATAACCTGGCTTTTTCTTGGGTGTTCCGACCATGTCTTGAAGCAAATTCAGGTTCGCGTGTATTTAAGGTTTTGATGCTCACAGCGTACACAACATCTTCTCTTGGCGAACCTTTCTCTGCACTATGACACCATTGGTGCCATCACATGCATTATGGCGCCCCGCTCGAACTTTAGAGTGTGTAAGTGAGAAAGGAGTCTTCACGGACTCACAAGTGTATGTAAAAGCTATGCTGTGGTCCCAGTAGCCAATAGATCAAAATAAGATTTTGCAAACGAATCAGAGAAGAGGGGTGCCATAGGCCGATTTTTAATTTTGGGATCCCTATTTTTGAGATCTTGGGCAGTGGGGTTGGTTGGTCTTGTCGGTTTTCTCCTCACGTCGACTGTGACGCGCGAATGAAACAACCGCTTTTGGGCGTGGTCGATGGGATCACGGACACAATCTAGGCATTTCTATGTCCGAGCATAGACCAATCATGTCAGGCTGGGTCGTTCATTTCAGCTGCTGATGCTGCATGAAACATCCTTTCTCCATACCAGAGCAAAAAGCGACTGGGTATAAAACGAAGAAATGATCCCAGTTGGATAGAAAAAAAAAAGGCAAGTCAACCAGAACTCTGAACATCAAACACTTTTCGCATTTCTCCAGCAACAAAGCACAATAAAAAAAAAACACACATGGCAGATCTTTCGGATCCCTTCGTCTATGTGCCAATCGTCATGGGGACCATGATCGCCTTTTTCTTTGCACTCATTCTGTGTGCAATATTCAAGTACTTCTGTTTCGAGAAGAGGCTCAAGGGGGCCATCCTTGTCCGGCACCATGGCCGTCCCTCCATGACAACCATGACAACAACAACACACCACCTCCATGGCTATCATCCCAACCCTGCAGTGTGCGTGTCTCCTCCGTCCTACCCCGAAGCGACATACAGGTCCGATTGGACGCCTTGGAGCCACTCCCGTGGCCAATGCGACGAAACCATACCCTCTTCACATCATCACTCAATCGATAATGGATGGTCGTCTACCGGGAGTGATGGTGACTTTATGTCTAGCAGTCCTGGTGGTGGCGACTCGTCTGGAGGATGGGCATCGGGTGGCTCTCCATCCGGGGCATGTGACACCTTTGGAGGTGGATGTACCGCAACTACCCGCGAATAAATATAAGTATTTTGTTGCCGTTCTTCCTTCGCAAAAAATAGCGTTTTATCTGTGACATCGTTGGTGCCCCGCGTGCAGAATGGCTTCGCTTTGGGAAGAAGGAAGTGGGAACCCCAAATGACAATGGCCTTTGCTTATCAGGCGCCCCCAAAAGGGCCTGTTCGTTGATGTATGAAGTCGACATCTGGAGTGGCAGTGCAAATCGGCCGTTTTTTTTTCTCTATTTTGAGTTCAGGGTCGAGATGTTGTCCTCACGTCGACCATGACGCTGCGATGAAAATGAAGGTTCGTTCTTCTTGATCACAAGGACTTGGATCTAGATGCTTTCATTTGTGCTTTTAGAACAACATTCCCCAAAGGCTGGATCGTTTGTTGAAGCACTGTTATGAACAAAAAAATCTTCGACTCCATGCCAGGGATTGGAGTCGTTGCTTGCCCAAAATGTTTGTATAAAATGAAAGGTATGTCCCACATGGGATGGCAAACCACCCACTCTCAGCAACATTCACCGTTCGTATTTACTCAAAGCAACAATACAGCAACACCATGGTGTTCGACACGACTCCTCTCTTCTTCATACCGACGATCACCATCATCCTGATCGTCACATGCATACTATGTCGTGTATTCTGTTGTCGGTCCAGCAGGCAAGGGACCAAAGGAGGCTTCGTCATTGTCCAGCACCATCATCCCTCGACAGCAGACATTGAGTGCTATCCTCTCCCTGTCGTATTCGTATCTCCTCCACCTCCGTCCTATTCAGAGGCAACAGCCTCGGAGTACCCTCACCATCACCACCACCATCACTACCAGCAGTCTCATGATACCTCTCACAGTCATCATGACTACACATCCTATACACATCACTCGACCGACTACTCGTCTAGCGGGGAATTTTTTTCGTCTAGTAGTGGTGGGAACTCTTCGTCCGGAGGATGTGCCTGTGGTGGATCTGGATCTAGCGATTAGAAAGACGTCGTCTTTTTTTCTCTGTCCAAGGAACAATGTTAATCTGGTTCACAATATTCTTCCGATCTGCGCACTGTTTCGGTATATTTTCGTCAACGCACGAAATCATCCGTGAAACGGAATGCCCTCAAAAAAAAAAAGGGAGAGAAGACAAAGTGAAGAACCGGAATGGTTCCATTCAGGAGGAAGGAAGTCAGGAAGTCAGGAAGTAAAGGAGGGAAGAAGGAAAGGAGATCGAGGATGAGAATGAGGATGAGAAAGAACGGAATAGGAGGCTGTAGGTCCTCTCGCTGCAGGTCATGCTCGCTAAGTCATGCATTCTTCATCTTTCAAGAAGTATTGCCAACTACTGTAATACCCGACTATCCCGCAATGTCGCATTGGGGACAACACAAAGCAATTCCAGGGATCGATTATGTGCTCTCGTTTGTGTCCATGTTCGACAACCCTAAATTTGCCACCATTAAAAGCGGCGTGTCTGTTTTCCAGGCGATGTTGCCAAGGATGGACACGTTTCGCGCCCACTCGGCACAGTCTTGTTGTTTGAGCAGTCTATTTTATTATTATTATTATTATTGCATGCTCTTCGGCTCTACCATGGGAGGGGACGGAGGCCGAGAAGTAGTGATGTCTGGCTTTGGTTCTGAGTGTGGTTCTGATGGTGTTGACTCGGATACGGGCTTCTTTGACTTGGTCTTGGTCTTGGTGGAGGTTGCTCTTCCGGACTCCAGGTCGTTTTTGTCCATGTCTGTGCCCAAGACCCGCTTCCATCGATCAACTTGGTCTTGATCTGCTGTCCGGTCCTTGTACAGTATACAGCAGCAGAGCATGATGGAGAGGACGCCGACCGAAGCGACTGCAATGATAATGATTGTCGTGCTATGCATGGTTTATGTTTATGGGGTGTATGTGGATGTGGTATGTGGAAGTGTCGTGTGTAGTCGATGATTGTTTCTCGACGTCAAACTGATCAGAATGTGTCAAATGGAAATGAGGGTTGAAGAATGGTGGAATTGGTCGATTAAAAGTGAATGTGAATGTGAATGAGACTGATAAAGGAGAAAAAAAGAAGCAGGAAAGACGCAACAAAGCAACGGCTAAATGGGAAAAAAAAAAGAGGGACCCTGCCTGTGAGAAAGAAAAAGAGGAGAAAGGAAGAAAGGATGGGCTGGTCTTAAGATCACAAAAAAGAGAGTCTGAGAGTGCGAGAGTCAGAGTGAGAGAGAGAGGAGAAAAGAAGATTTCCCAAAAAAGGGAGGGTTCTCTTCTTTTTTGCGTTTACGCATCTCGAGGTACAAGCCCATGTTTTGTTGAACTTTGCCGGCATTGCCTGTGCGCATAGGCATGACTTGTCGAGACGCACACACTACAGCTGCGGCCCAGCCCGCACTCCTCCCTGGACAAAAAAAAAATGATGGCTGATGCGCCCATCCTCGCCCTTCCTCGCTGTTCCGTCTTTCTTCCTCCTTCCGCTTCAATGCGTTTTGCCCAACACCTCCCCCCCCCCCCCACCGCCCAAACTCGCAATTGTCCTCTCGCTTTAGCCCAAATCCAGGAGTCAAAGCTCGGGGTCACAGGGAAAGGGAAGGAATGGCTGAACTCATGTGCAAAACGCGCCATCAATACTTGCTTTCTAAGGCGATGACATCGCAGAGATAAATATAGTCGGTACAGAGTACGTACCTTGGACGGAAAAATAGCCACGGTATTTGTGCAAACACCCTTTTGTCTATCATTCACATCTTGTCTTCTGTATCACCCATTACACAGCCAAGAGAAACCAAGTAAGTCGTCGGTAGCCAGCTTAGCCCTATTATCCCAATGTATCCTCCGAGGGCAAGGTCTATGTCATCATATCTAGGCCAAAATTAATAAACGTGGCCGTATTAATGATGTGTATTTGTAAGAAAGATACATGTCGCGAGAGCGGCTTTTGGACTAGACTTACTTTGGACACAATTAGAAGCCGAGATTAGAGCAATGCTGACTGGTCCTATTGCATATGGGTTTTCGCCTTGCCAGGGTCCATGGAATGTGTATTGACTAGATATAGATGTTTGTTTGTAATGACACCTTACGTGAAATAAGATAGATGTGGGGATTTGCGGTGATTGGCTTTCACGACAATTGTTGGGAGGCTCTGGGTATCCGTAAACTAAACGTCGATCGATCCGGTGCGACCATTGGCCTTGAGATACACATCTAATTCATCGTGGAGCCATCATGGAGGATGAATTAGGAAAGCTTGTCGAACAAGAAGAAAAGGATGTGGGCTGTTGTGTGCCCATGCAAATAACGTGACTTGGAGAGGGCTCACTGTGGGCATGAAATAAGAAAGAAAGCAAAGAAAGATCCACGCTCTGTGTTTGATTTCTGTCGATCAACCACAGCCAAAATTGAACATTATTCGAGCAAGCCTTTATTTTCAATTCTCTGAAGGTGGACGTCCATGATAGACCAAGTCAGTGCTGTCTGTTTTTAATGCGTGAGTTCTGATCTAATATGGAAGGGTATATAGCACTAAGAGTTGGATCTCGATATTTACAGTTGTGGTGCTGGACTAATAGACGGTGTAGATAAGGGCCTTGATACTGGTGGTGCAGGAGTAAGCCCAGGGTGCAGCATCGGATATGATCCTTGGAAATGACCTGGATTCCTTGACGTCGAAGGGTCGGATGGCGTTTGTAAGCTGTTGGTGTTGTTGGAAATGTTGGTGCCTGGGTGGAGAAGCGGACCTTGGCTCTCCGAATAACTGGGGAGTGTGTAATCGACCTCTGACATGGCGGGGTAGGATGATGATGATGAGTATGGCGTGGTACTCGTGGGGTGACAGTGCAAGCAGTGGGAGCATTCGACAGGGGCAGGAACTGTCACCACACGCGATGAAGCGCAGTCCTCTATCCGGCGATCAACCTGACGTCCTATCTCTTCGTCCACTCTCTGTTCTGTTTTTTTAGCCTTAGCTTTAGCACTGAGATAGTCGAAAAGGACGCAGAGAAGAGCGATTGGGATGCCAACGCCAAATGCTATTGCGAGTGTGGATGAATCCAGTGCCATGTTGGTTTTATGTGGAAGATGAAGGTAGGGTACTTGTTGAGAGAAGTAGAGAAGGAAAAGTGCAAAAATGGGCTGTTGTTTTGAGGCTCGTTGACTTATATAGTAGCCCTGCGAGAACACAGCGCCTCGAGAGAAGCAAGAAAACAAATGGCAACGCAACCTGAGCGAGGGGACGGGTGCTCTTTATGCACAAGAAGGATGAGTCTGCGGGTTGGAAGCTTTGCAAGACATGCAAGGATGCTCTGGTACTGGAAGGGGAGAGTAGCGCAGTGGGCGGAGAGCGCTTGTTCACATAACGTGAAAATGAATTTGAGTTCACGAAGAAAAAAAAAAGAACAACAGCCCAACCTTGTTCCTTCTTGCTGGGGTAGAGTAGACTCGAGAGAGTAAACACAACAAGATAAACAATGACATCGGATCTCCTTTTCTCTCCTCGGCAATTTGCACCCTTTGCTTTGCTGGTTAGTTAGGTTCGTGGTTGGGTGGTTGACTGCATGTGGGAACTTGCTGCAGAAGCACATATCCGATCAAGATTTTAGGGCTGTAGCATTGCTTCCTGCAACTCTGTGCTGAAAAACGTGACGCGACACTTCGCAGTATCGGGTTGGTGAGATGCGGCTTACGTCTTGCAAATTGGTTCAAATAGGACCTTCAGAGTAAATGGTGGATCCTGGTGCATGGGGATAAACCCATATTCGTGAATTCCAATGGATGTGAACATCGACCAAATATAGGCATGAGACAAATAAAGAACGATAGCAGCCAAATGACCCGGAGCGAATAGAGAAAAAACGCTAGTCCCAATGCTTAAAAGCAAGAACAATAAAGATGAAGACCGCCGACATCTACCACACAGGGCTAAGCAAGCGAGCAAGGGTCGACTCGTCACTGTGTTTTCCGAGGAGGCGTTGCGTGGCTGAGGCCCAAAAGTACATTTTTTGACCTGGCAATATTGGAAAACAGGGAACGTTCCAAACTGTGTATTTTTTTTTTTTTGGTGTTTTTGGATAGAAGAAACTTCCCTTTAGGAGCGACCTTTTCTGTGTATATAAACCTGTGTGACAGCAACCCTTTTTCCTCTTTCACCCCTAACCTGGATTTTCCTGCCTTATTAGTTTCACTCAGATCTGGCTGATCACCTTCTTCCTCAATACTTTGCCCTCAAAAGAATTTCATCCGCACCTGTATCCTCCGGTGTCTCTTCAAGCCAAGCCAAGCCAAGAAAAGTAATGGCCCCCAATAGAAACGCAAAAGTTATTAGAGGTAGAGCTATTCGTCTTCCCCGTCCACCTGTCCGTCCGCCACCTGTCCGTCCACCACCTGTTATTCGCCCACCACCCCGGCCTCCAGTCATTGTTCCCATACCAATTCCAGTACCAGTGCCCGTGCCCGTGCCCCAACCCAACCCAGGTTCTTTTCCTTCTCCCACAGCTTCGCCACATCCCTCGACCAGCCCTTACCCCACAACCACAAACCCATATCCCTCTGAGACTACCACTTCAATCCCAGCGCCCACTGGTGCATCTGGATCTGATTCAGACCTCTTGACCCGGCCCGAGCCCGAGGGCAGCGAAAGCAATCTGGGTCTCTATATCGGGCTGCCGATTGGTCTGATCGCGCTTGCCGCCTTGACCGTTTTAGGAGTCGTCCAGTACAAGAAACGTCGGGCACAACGTCTGGCGAGCGCGGAATCTGTTGGCGATATTGAGTCGCGGGATTAGAAGCCTGGTCCTTTGTTTTCTCAGTCTGCCTGCTTCATAATTAGTCAGTATTATCTACAAAGCATCATTGCATTTCTTAATTTTCATATACCTTCCATCGTCTTCATAGTTGCCATACCAATAAAAAAAAATCGTATATTGAAGGAATTTCTCAAAGGAGAGTGCAAAGGCATGTTCGCAGACGATTTCAAAAAACCCCCAAAAACATATTTGGTCTTTCATAATGTCAATTATGAAAAAGGTTTCGCCATAAAAAAAAAAAATCAAAACATCGAGTTTTTCATGAAAGGCTCTCCCGGCAGAAAAGCTAAAAGAAAAAGGTCTCTTCTTTAATCCTCGTTGATAATGGTGGTAAAGTTCGGGCGAGGGTGGGATGAGAACTCAATGCCGCTCATGTACCCTTCCTCCCCACCTTGGGACGAAGGTGTGGTCTGGCCCTCCACCATGCTCGGCAACACGACTCTTGCTATTGGGGACGAAGCTAGTGACGACGATGCGACGAACGGTGACGCTGGATTCTTGTTGACCTGGCTGGCCTCCTGCAGGGCCTTATCAATCTGCTTACGGATCTCGGGGTTGTTCTTGTCAAAGGCAATGTTGAACTGGAGCTGCTGGATCTGGCGCTGCTCCTCCTCGAGCTCGCGCTTGAGCTCGGCTTTGCGCCTCTTGCGGGCCTTCTCACGTGCCTTGTACTGGTTCCCGCCGCCAAAGAGAAATACGAAGGCAACGACGGTCACGACGCCGACGACGGGGGCGATGAATGAGGCATCTTGCCCGGGCATAACATAGGTGTCGGCGAAGTTCGACATAGGTTTGTGGGGAGTTTGGAAGGTGGGTTAGTTGGTGGGAGATGGATGAGGAGATGAAGAGGGTGAGGAGTATAGAATAAACGGGATGGGTGAGGTTAGGCAGTTGTTGATGATGAACGGTGAATGGTGAATGGTGATTTTTGAATGAATGGTTGGATGGAGGAGATGAGCCAATGCTTCACACATGCTGAAAAGAGTCGATAAATATGAGTGTGCAAACTCCGTTTTGACGAAAGGGGAATGATATTCAATGACATTCAAATTCAGGAAGAGGTCCATTTCCAGGCACAGGTCAGACGAGCACAGGTCACACAGGCACAACACAGGATGCCTCTTGTTTGTCGATTCACCTACTTGGGATGTATGAAGATGATGGATAAGAACAAGCTTGGAGTTTGGTTAGGAAAAGTCGCAGAAGGAGGAGATGAGTAGCATAAGTGGCATTTACTTGCACTGGGAATCCATATTGCAAAGTCGTTGCTCAACTAGTCGAGGCAAAGCCTTAATGACAAGTTGGAACTCTTCAGTCGAGCCAGCAGACCCTCCATCTTGTCGAGCTTCATGAAAGTTCGGGCTCGAAACCATTTAACGTTTTGGCAGATTTTTATGATAAACGCGAGGAAACAGACGCAGCACAAGACAAATCACCATGATATGCAAGGTTCCCAGGTCTCCTGCCATTGTCAGGTGAGGTATGGTCGTGAAAGGAAAAGAAAATTGAATTGATGAAAGCGAAGAAGTATGAGTAAAGTGGAGAGAGAGTGGCGAAGAAGTAGAAGCTAAAGAAGTCGAAGAAAAAGAACAAAGGAAAGCAGGGAAATATAGAACAGCAATCTTCATTGTTTTGGCTCTATCCATGTCTCATTCACTGGGACTTTGAGATCCGAGCATACACATTAACGACCAGATCGTTGTTGTATGTATGGTCAAGAAGAATGGCTGAAGCGCTGGGGACTGTTTTAGGAACCGAACAGCAACGACTTATGTGCGCGCCTGCAGGATGGTGATGAGTTGAAGTAAACGTGTCACTGTCGTTGCTTTTTTTTTTTGGAGCGCGTGCAAAGATCGCTCAAATGTGTTTATGCACTGTTAGCCTGTTCTTTCGTGATATGCCACCAAGCGAGTGGACCCAAGTAGTCGAGAGTTGATTCACAAGCGCTCCGCTTGTGGGACACAGGTTCATTTTGAGTTTGAAAGGACACCCTTGCCCACTGATCGAATTAGTCGAATATTGTTCAGTTCGCGTTGAGCTCAGAGAATGAAGAAAACAACAGCCCCGCGAGAGTGAATTGTGAGATGCCTGGGACAGGGACCAAGAATTTGAAGAACTTTGCTTTGGGCACAGATTTGTCGGGTGCATTGGCTAAGTTCGTGCGGTATAGGTTTCGGAATGGGAGATTAATGTCCAGATGGATACAAAGCCGAAGCGTTGACGATTGGATTATGCAGCGAGAGGTGCAACTTGCATATGAACCTGCAAGATGGTGCTGTACAGTAGTCAGCTTGTCACCATCGTTGCTTCGTCGGTACGGGCGCGTGAAAATATTACTTGGTTGATGTATTTATGTACCCTCAACCTGTGCGTAGTTGACATGCTAGCGACACGCCACCGATTGCACACGGTCAGCATAGTGGCACTCAAGGACGTGTTCACAAATGCCAGTATTAAACTTGGTCTCAGTTTTTTTTGAATTTGAAAGGTCACTTCCACCATCGATCGAAAGCAAGCGGTGTCGCGTGCAAGAATGGCAAAGTTCGCATCGGGGACGCAGAAATCGCGAACGTGGCATACATGCAACCGGTTTGTGCTTGCAGAGGAGCACATCACCGCGGGAAGCGCAGTCAAAGGAGAGCGGTGGTGATCTAAATTCAAGAGCATGAACAGAAAACGACGCAGCGTAGAAGAAGACAAAAACACAAGCACGTTTAGAGCCTAAACAGTGCGGCGTGTCCTTATTTGTTTTTCTTGTTTTTTTTTGGCCATTCTTCCTTCTTTAGCCCTCTACTTTCTTCTAGCATGCTCTAGCACGACCTTAGCTCTTGTGGTTGTTGATTTTACAGTTTTTTTTTATTGTGTCATGTTATGTGGCAGTGATAATGTCCATCGAATCGATGAATTGCACCTCCGAATGCTCGGTTGTGTGCTTCACGCGCATTGCAATCAAGCTTTTTTTTGTTGCCACATCCCTGGTATTCCTTGTTTTGGGAGGAAGCCAATGGAAGGTCAGTGGGATGAATGACTCTTTCGGACACAGAATAAGTTGAGCATCATCAACAACAAATCATCTTCATGTTGACAATAAAAAACAACAATGGAAAGACGGGAAAGAATGAGCAAATGGACCACAGTGGTTAAAAGCAACAACAACGCATCGATGCATCTATTCGTTTGCCACTGTGTGGCATTGGCAGTGTAGTGCGTGGGCTGGAGTTCATCTCTTCTCATAAATAACTCGTCGACCGTCCCCCATTTTCATTTTTTTCTTCTTTGTCTCCTCCCACCACCTTCCTACGAGTATACATACCTTCCGACATGTCCACATCCATAGGCTCGCATAAATCTCTCTCCACCCTTGCGCTCTCTCTTCTCCTCTCCTTCCCACAGTTCGCCCTTGCTGCCCGGAGAGGTGGCGGTGGCCACTCGGGTGGCGGCGGTGGCGGTGGCGGTGGGGAAGATGACAATGGAACCACAATCGGCATTATCTGTGGTGTCGTGGCCTTCATCCTGATCATTTCTTTCATCATCTGGTACCGCAAAAAGAAAGCCCAGGAGCGCGCAAACCAGGCAGACGAAGAAAAGCCCGTCCAAGTGCCAGTTATAACAACTCAGGCATCAAAGCCTGCTCACGTAGCCTATCCAATGCTCAACACTGCTCCTCCCACCACATCGTCTCCATACCAGGCTCCGCAGTCTCCGTACTCAACCATACCCTCTCCCGTGGCCCAGTCGACATACTATGGCTCGCCGGCTGTCGCGCCTTCGCCCTTTACTCCTGGCCCCGCATACCAGACGCCCCCAGCTCAGTACCCCAGCATGCCCACACCATCGCCTTCCTTCACGCCTTCGTATCCTCCTCCAGTAACATATCCTCCTCCAGCCGGATACCAACCTACCTCGACATATCAGCCCACATCCACCTACCAACCAGTGACTGGAGCATCTTTCCCATGAGAAATGTAAATATCTGAGTGAAGTAATAAACCAATCTTAATAAGGCATGTAGTGACGTCGTAATTTACAAGTGTAAGTAGGCGAGAGGCCTTCGCCAGAACGAGACGAAAGAATTACGCACAGCGAAATGAAGTAATACTGCAGATGGGTTATTACTTTTATAATGGGTGAGGTGTTCTCAACAGTGTAAAATTGCGATGTTGTTTATTCGAACCATCTTGTGGATCTCTGATGTGGACGGTCCTATGGTGGCCCATGCGAAGAATATCGAGCGCTTCCATCGCTATGTGAGATGACTAGATCCACATCGCTATATCATTGGCTTGGATAGGATAATGAGCAACTCCACGCGTTGTCGTTGACGTGGTAGGGAGAATAGTTTAGGCGGGAAAGATCTAAAACGCTGCACATGGTGGAGCATGCGCGATGCACCCTTGTGAGGCTTGACATCATGCGCAAAGCGTGTTTTTCATTTGACACACTCCTCTCAGCCCTTCCATGCTCGGCTTACAAAGGAAGTAAGCAAGCGAGCATAATCAACAAAGAAACAAGCAAGGACATACCACCCCACCAATGATACACCCATGACATGGTGCTGCACCCATGGCTAAGCCCTGCATGGAATTCCTAAAGTCCATTTTCTTGTTTTCCTGTTTATCCACCCTCGCTTCGCTCACACTCCTCACTCAAATGCGCAACAACACAACAAATGCATGGGCGGGATTGTTGGTTACACTCCGCTCTCATCCGCCTTTCTGTCGATGCGAAATAAGGTTTTCGATTGGAAAGGGGCGACTCTTCCCAAGTTTCTAAACGGAAGGTGATCAACACAACACAAGTGTACCCCAATTGCACACCGACAAAGGCAATCCCGCGCCTCGATTTTTCTTTTCGAATACTTCCAACGACTCTATCGAAGGCTGTTGTGGGTGCGGTCGACTCTTGATCATAAACAGGCTTTTTCTCTCAGTGTCTTTCATCATCACTTTTGCAGGTAAGCATTGCATCACAGTCGCACGATCGATCTCTTTCCCCGTCCAATTGGACTCCATTTTGCCATATAAACAGACGCCTCCTCACCGCCACATCTTTTTTTGTGGATCCTATCTCTCGCATACAATTCTTCACACACACCAACACCCAACACATCCCTACAAACATAATATGTCCTCAAATTCATCAATACCTTCAACTCGATCCACCCGTATCCCATCTTCACTTCTCATTGTTCTCGTCCTCTCTTCCCTGCCTATCCAAGCCCTCGCCAAGGGCGGTGGCGGTGGTGGTGGCCGAGGTGGTGGAGGTGGTAGCCGCGGTGGCGGAAGCAGCGGAACTGGCGGTATCATCATCGTTGGCACTGGTGGCCACTACGGTGGTAGTAGTAGTGGTGGTGGTGGTGGTAGCGATGGAGAGAGTTTGTCTACAGGCGCCATCATCGGCATCGTCTTTGGCGTCATAGGCGGCCTCGGACTGATCATCGGCCTGCTCTACATATGCCAAAAGCGACGCGAACGCAACCTCCACGACGACGACGACGACGACGACCACAACAAAGATGTTCTGCCCATGTACCAGCCTGCTCCAGCCTATCCTGTTCTTGGTATGGGTTTGCCAGACGCCACCACAACACATACACCATATCCAGACATCTCGGCCGCGACCATGCCTCCACCCAACTACGATGCACCCTCGATCGTTCCCTCTGCGTCAAGCCCAATGCCTTCTGTGTATCCCGTCATGCCCACACCCGTGCTTGCCTCGGAAGCACCTTCGTATCCAGTGATCCCCTCGCCTGTTCCGTCAGCAGTCTTTCCTGCCCCTGCATACCCCGTCATACCCTCAGCAGGATCCACCCCCTTGTACCCTCCACCCTCCAGCCCCCCACCCTCCAGCAGTCCACCCATGTACCCTCCCATGCCCGTCGCCCCTTATCCTTAATCGCGACAGCGTCTTTGTAGTTTTAGTGTAATATACCCAACAATAATACGCATCTTTAGTGGAATGAAAGGCCAAAAATTATTCTTAGCTGCGCGATTGCTTTTTCTACTTGTTCACTGTCTCGCCTGGGTCAAACACACGATCTCCACAACACCCAACCTGGACGGCATGGAAATACACTTGGGGTCAAACAACGGAGGACAAAGTCAAGATCCAAAAGGTACGAAGAGTACTTGGACGAGATTCCATGCTTGTCATTATCATCATCGGCTGCAACCATTTCTTTTTTTGAAACCTTTTTTTTTTTTTTTTTTTGTTGCATGATGGAAGTGTCGATCGTCTACGAGAAAGAGCTGGGGATACCTGAAAGAGGTGCTGGGGGGCAACAAGGTTGGCTGGTTTTGGTGGTTTCAGGCTCATGTTCGAAACTTTTGAACATTTTGATGATGGCGAGAGCTGGTTCCATTCAACAAGATGCATTCATTTGGCAGTTAACCTTGCTGAATAATTTAAGTAACCGCCGAGAGAAAAAAAAAAAAAAAATACTTTAAATTCTGGCAACCAAGGACAAGTTGAAACGAAGGCTCTAGGATAAGTTAATATCTCTCTACCACACTTCTACGCGTGCCTGAAGTTCAAGGCATGGCATTTGGGAACAAAAAGTCAAATTGACCACAACAACCCGGGCACAGTTTATTGGCGTAAGATTCAAGTTCTGGCAGCCCCCCTCTATATCCATACTCGCTGAAAATCATCCCTTCCATCGCGTACTTCAGTCTTTCTCGACAATCTTTTGGTCCGAAATGATGAATGGATCAATACGTTTTCTTAGGCACCATCAAACATTGCGACATGGAGCGCGCCATTTTTTTTTTTTTTTTTTGGACCGCTAGTGCGACAGTCGCGATGTCTCACCATCCTACCGTTCCATTACGGCATAGTACATGGAGTAAAATATAAAATATAAAATCGCGGTGAGTGCGTTTCCTTGTCAAGTTAGTTGCGACCCCGATTCATTTCAACGATCCTACTTGGATCCTAGGGAAGGACCAACTCCCCTCCCCGGCACTTCTTCCGAATATGTCCATTTTTTTTTAATCTTTGTGGCCCGCCTATCTTGCATTATTAATTCCCACCCAATTGAGCCAAAAATCCCTGTGTGCGCTTCAACGCGGACAAGGTCATGGCAAGTTTAAGGGGGATGAGGACAAGCATTGGTTTCGCAGGCAAATGCATGCATAAATGTGTCGTGCTTGGACCGGGTGCTCATTTTCTGACCCTGTGCATTCCATATAAAACGAGCTCATTTCTTTTTTCTTGCCATTTTTTTTTTCTCACACAATCACACACGCACACATCTCTCTCTCCTTGCCTTCCCTCTCCAAAAAAAAAAAAAAAAAAATGCTGACGCAGCAACAACCGTCGGAGAACATCTCCCCCACCCCCACCCCTACCTCCACCTTCACCATCTCGACCCTCTCCCAGGACAAGGTCACCGCCACCTTCTTTGCCTGGGCCCGCTCCGAGCAGTGGAACCCGACCGCCCAGGGCGCCGACTTGGGCGAGGTCTACTTCCCCCTCGACTCGAGCGCCTTCATTGGCGGCTCCATCGTCGACCCCGCCACCGGTGAGTCCAAGATCATCTCGATCGTCAGCGGCGTCCGTTACGGCGCCGAGCAGGCCTGGGTCGGCTTCTACATCGTCGACCCGGCCGAGAGGGGTCACGGGTACGGGCTCAAGACGTTCAAGCATGTGCTGCAAAATTTGGACGACAGTACGCGGGCGAGCATTGGGCTCGATGGCGTGATGGCCCAAGTGGCCAACTACCGCAAGTCTGGGTTCACGAATGTTGGCTGGCAGAACGAGCGTCGGCACGGCGATCTAGTCAAGTTGATTAACTTCCAGGAGCGTAACCTTGCGGACCAGATCCGAGCAGGAACTGTGGCTGGGTTCAAGGATCTGGCGGACGTGGAGGAGGCACAGCTGGTGGCGCTCGAGACTCGGTACTCGGGCTTGAAGCGTCCCGAGTTTGTGCACCGTTGGGTGCAATTTCACTCGGCTGCTTCGGCCGAGGCAAGGGACAGGAGCCACCAGCACCGGTTCAGCACGGCAGTGGTGGCGCAGGACGGCAAGACTGTGCTGGGCTACGGGTGCATCCGCCCTGCGCAGTCCTCCTACCGCATTGGGCCGATCTACGCCTCGACGGTCGAGATTGCGAAGCAGATCCTCGTCAAGCTGGCGGTCGATGTGGTCGCGGGCGAGGAGCGTCAACCACTGGGCGTGCCGCTCGAAGTCGATATCGATGTGCCCAACACAAACAAGCTGGGCGGAGAGTTGTTTGACAGACTGGGCTGGTTGGACACGTTCCCGAGCTTGCGGATGTGGAAGGGTCCGGTGCCTGAACACGACGCCAATGGCGTCTTTGGTGTTGCTACCTTGGAAATCGGTTAAAAGATTGAGAATACAAAAAATGCAAACAGCCAAAATTTTTATTACAACTTTTTCTAATTTTTCTTTTTTTTTTGGGATATGTGTGAGTGAGTGAGTGTGGATGGAATGCTATGAGTGGGGAAGATACGCAAAAATGAAATCTAATTTTCTGCAATATGATGGGAGTATGATGTGATGGGCGTGATGAGGTGTGATGTTGCGAGTAGAGGTGAAAAAGTCTGGACAAAGGTGGAGAGACTTAGATGGATCGAACCAACGTGACAATGACGGTTATGTCGTCCACTTTTCTATTACACATAAGAGACCGGAATCATAAAGCAGATAGCGTTCAAAGATTGTTAGCCAGGATCGCTAATGCACATTTCAAGAAAAAAAAAAATAAAGCTTGTGACGAGCGACAAGACTTACCCTCCGGAGCGGAGATGTTGAGCGCTTTCGCTAAATGGAGTGTTGCGTGTCTGGTCCAGTGAAATGTGCCTGGCCGTGTTGGTCAGTCGTTGTGAGAGTGCCCGCACTCTTGCCAAGACCTGCTCAGCCGTCAGTGGGGGTCGTTGACCTTCCTCGGAACCATGCTCGCCAAGGGGCGCCTCTTCGCTCTGTAGCTGTTGAGAGAGTTGCTGGAGTGGCAGTGGATGGTGATTAAATGGAGGCACAATTGGTTTGGACGGCGAGTGGTGACTCTTGTCGCGGATAATGTCGCCCAACTCCTTGTCCACCAACTCAATGGTCTCTTTGGTAAACACATTGTCCCAAAATCCATCCGTGGCCAAAACAATAACGTCGCCGTCCTCGAGCTGGTGTGTTGACTGGGCAGCATCCTTGGGCAGATCCTGCACATATGAGCCACTCTTCTTGGCGGATGATTTAGACGAACGAAATCCTGGCGGTACAATGGTGAGCTGGTACGGACAGTTCCAGAAGTGCTGCTGCGAAGGCGACTCGTAGATGCACCGCTTGTCACGGATCAGCAAGAATGAGCTATCGCCCAAGTTGGAGGCGCGAAGTGTGCCCGTGCTCTTGCACAGGGATAGAATGCACGCAGTGCTCGAACCTATTATGTGAAGCGAGAACGGGAGTTGTTCCAAAATTGTCAGCCAAAAAAAAAAAAAGTACCAGCAGAGATACAAAACAAAACGAGTGGACAAATAGCAATGGGAAGACGACTGCGCCGATTGGCCCAGTTTCCCATACACCGTCAACAACAACAAACAACACAAAGGTGACAAGAACAGGCAAAGGGATAAACTATCCCACGGGTTTGGGTTGGTGAAGGCACAACCTCTTTTTGCATAATTGGAGGGGGAACAAGGACTGGAAGGGTCTTTTCTTACCTGCTTCGACATTCCCACTCTCGACCAGTCGGTGGTACGCTCCGTCAAGAATCGTTTGAGCGTCCAGCACTCGGTCCTTACTCTCAGGGTCGTCTCGCATATCGGCAATGTTGTCGGTCAGTCGAGCAATCTTCTCGGCGTGCTCCATCAATGCCCATGAAAACAGCGCTGGGTCAACACCAAACTAATTAGAGAGAAGCCCTTTTTTTTTGTTAGTATCTGTGAGACATATCGATAGACATGGCGAAGAGATGGCGCGAGAGGCACTTCCAGGTGCATGTCACAAGGAGCTTCGCCAAGTGTGGGTCGCGCATTGCTTCTCCTCCCAAACACTAATTCTTTGCCATGTCCTGTCTTTTCAGGCTTTTTTCACAGTCGATGTCCACCATATTTGCATGCGCATTACCACATCCTTCCAGTTCTTCAGGCCGATCACTACCTCACCCCTCTCTCACTTTCTCTCTTTCACCCTCCTCGGTTGAGCCATATTTAGACAGATCTCATGGAAGACGGCATGATCCGTGGCAAACATCCCATCGCCCATCCAGCCCAGTCCATCATGGCCTCAGGCTTTCAATGAAGGATATGCTACTAGGTATTATGTTCCATCTTCCTTTGCCTCCCAGGTGTCCTGTTCTTTTTTTCGTGCGAATTGTTTGTTGCCCTTGTCGTTCGTGAAACGAAGGGATGAAATAAACCCCCAAGCGTGCATCGAAGTTGTTGTTGTATCATGTTGTCATGTTGTGCTGTGTGTGTGTAGCGAATTGTTGGGAATGAGGACGCATTGTGTGGGTGGGGAAGGGGAACACAGGGTATTGTCACTCACCTCTGACCATCCGCCGACTCCATCCGCTACACCAAGTGCAACGCGACTAGGGGTCGACACATGGAAGAAGGCATCCTCGCCCGCATCGACTTTGCCCCTCCGCTTGGTGGTCGACGACAATGGGGTGGTCGATCCCGACTTTGTGTGGTAGTGAGTTGGGTTTCGCCACCACTCCTCATCCTGTTCAGGCGTGGGTGTTGCTCGACGCCTGGACTTGGGGCTCCAGCTCGCAGCCAACATGTAGTTGTAGGCCACCGAGCTGGGCGCAGTTGTTGTCGGAGTTGAACTTTGGGTGGTTCTGTCGGAGGTGGATGTGGTAGGCGAACAAGGTGCAGGTGTGGGTGGTGGCGAAGGAAGCGATTGAAGGAGGACGTCTGTTTGAAGTGGTGCAAGTGTGTGGACCTGGTGAGATGGTGGTGATGAAGATGAGGACGGTGCAGACGGCCCACAAGCGGTAGGAGACGCTGAGGAAGGCGGGTTCTTAGTGAGAGTCAACGTTGATGAGCCGCCGATGGTGAGAAGGAGTTGCGGCGATATGGTAATGAACCGCTGCATGTGGACCATAGCGAAGGGTTTTGTGATCCAGTAGGCGATCCGGTGGTGGGTGGCCATGTTGTAGGCGGTCAAGAGTCGCGCGGGGGTCAAGCCCAAGGGCCTGGCCGCGTTCCTACCCAGCATGTTTTGAAGTAGGAGTAGAGAGTTATAATGGAGGGTGGAGATAATAAAAGGAAGAGTTGGATGAATGCAGAAGGCTTTTGTTGCTGCTGTTGTGGTTGCTGTTTTTGTTTTTGAAGAAGAGGAAGAGGAAGAGGAAGAGGAAGAAGAATCAGAAGGAAAAGAGAAATGGGTTGAAAATGTTGAATGGGAAATAAAAGTGATGAATGGAAAGGAAGAAGGAAAAAAAGGTGAAGAGACAGAAAGAACCTCCGGAAGTGGCCGTCCTTTTTTTTTATTTTTTTGGGCTTTTCGTGATTAAAATATGCCTTTTTGGCTCGGAGTGGACAAAGAAGGAAAAAACAACAAGAGCACGGAGTGCCGATGGAGAGAGCCAAGCGAAGCGACATGTATCCTTAGCACATCCGATTGATTGATGAATGGACCGGATTGGATGGAGAGAGGAGCGAATGAATGGATGGGCTAAAAACCACATGTCTAAACATGCAGAGGAGGAAAAAGTGGCAAGGTGGAAGGCAATATGATTTTTATCTTGTGGAGAAAGAATGACAGAGAAAACTAAGCGGGCTGAAGGGGGTGGAGAGAAGACAGAAAAGATGAAGGAGAGAGCAAAGTGTGGAGTGGATGTTGGAAGGACCCTGCCATGATCTCAAACCACCCCACCTTTACTCGTCACCCAACCAGCCGGATCATCCATGTGGCACATGGGACATTTGCAGCACAAGTAACTGAATACCGGAATAGACTTGCATCAAGTCGTGGAGACATCTACGCCATCGAAATGGCGACCTGGCATTACGCAAAAACATTAAAGGCGTGCGGAAGAAAACACGTAGGCGTGAAGAACCTTTCCCAGAACTCGCGCAGCTCATAGGCGGTCCACATTTATTTGGGGACAAAGAATGGCTTTGTCACTACACCAAAGCCATCATCTTAGTAAAATTGGGGGTGTCCAATCCAGTGACAGGATCCCAGCCTGGTCCAGCCGTGAAACCATTGGTACCACAACTTGGATTGCTACCCATTACGACATCATTGAGTTCCGAAGCCAACTTAGAATAGAGCAAAGAATTCAAAAGTCCCAAGGGCGGCTTGCCTGTCGCGAGATGTGCATCGTTGAGTAAGCTGACGACACTCGCAAAGACAGTGGCACTCGCGGCGGTGTTGGACTCAGTGACAACCTGACCCCGTTCGACGACCTGATATTTAGAAGCCAGAGCGGCGACATCAGGATAACCACGACCGCTTGACATGAACAGACCAGCATTCATCTTTCCCTGCCCATCAAGATACGCTGAGACTGCAGCTCTTTGATAGTCTTGCTGCATGAAATATCTGGAGAACCCACCGCCTGAAAAGCTGGCTGCGACCTCGGGTTCGAAACTGTCCGTGCTTCCGACACTGGTCACAAACGGACACGAGGCAGGAAGCATGGGCTGGAACAAAACGAGGCTACTGCCGTCGTTGGTTTTGCAATCACCCCCGCCCACACCAGCATCGCCCGAGGCAACAATAACAGATACGCCGATGGACCCGAGCTGTGCAAAGAGGTTGCAGACCTTCGTGGCATAATCTTTTGGAATTGTTTGTTCGTTGGCCGCATAACCGATGACGAGGGTCTGTGGAGCACCTTCAAGGAGCAAAAAGCTCAAATACTCAAGAAGCGGCTCGTTGGTGTTGACAGGAGTCGCGGAGTCTGGGATGAATGGAGGATTTCCATCCATTGAATAGAACTTGAGAGGAGTGGGATGTGTGATAGCCTTTGCGTACTGGATACCCAAGTTGGCGTATGCACTGGGGTTGGATTGGTCATCGCCTCCACCATTGACCGAAATAGTGGTGTAACTAGTTTCTACGGCATCAGGTCGAAACTTTTGCAAAAACGACTTCAGGTCGTCCATGTTCGCGTATTCTCCGTGGAAACCAACGACACCTGTTTTTCCATTCAAGAAACCATACGATCCCCTGGATTATCAATACGGTGCACTCACACCTGCTTGCCTTCTTCATCATCGACATGCTTTGCAAGATAAACTCACAAACGCTATGCCTGTCGGTGGCAGAGGGAGCATAGTCGACGGTATTGTAGAGGGCTCTGATACAGTTCGGAGTCACGGCATCAATGCAATTACGGGGGATTGGAGCTCGTTTTTCGAGACGGGCTGTCTCATCGGCTTCGGCGATCGATGCTTGTGGCGTCATGCCAAACATGGTGGTGGGCTCGACTAGGTCGACGTGGCCGGTCACGATATATGGGAGACTGAATGATGGCGTGCGAATGATTGTGTTGCTGTTGGCCGGGTTGAAATAGACGTTGTACTTTGTCTGGAGCAGCTCCTCAGCCTGCGCGACTGTGACGTCTGCTGTGACCCACTGATGGTCGTGAACTCCAACAACACCGAACGAATTCAGCCACTCCAAAACGAGTGTGGCGCTGTCGTCGTTAGGCTTGAGCATGGCGTTGACTTCTTCGCGGTTCAGGTGCAGACCATAGCTCGGGTGGTCGGGGGTGCTGATGTCAAGGACTCTCTGGTGGAACGCCTCGACGTTTTGAAGCTCGAGTCCAATGCGAAGGTGAATGATGTGGTTGTCAGGGGCTGGCTCTTAATAGACCCATGGGGCTGGGATGGTCGAGAGTGTTTGGAAAACGTCATAGGAGGTGAACTGATTGGGAACAGGGCCGGCAAAAGCGCTGCTAAACACTACTGCGAGGGCAGCGATTCGTAGCAGGAGGAACGATGGGTGTGGATGAGTAAAAAAAAGTATAGTGGGTGCGTTGATGAAAAGTTAAAGATTGTGTCCAGCAACGGAGCGGCCTGGTTTATATACAAGGTACTCTGGTGTGTTTGATTGCTGTTATTTGAGACTCTGCAAGGGAAGGGTTCACACTGTACTCCCTGGTTTTTTTTATCTTTTTGCTCCATCCGTCAAGGCGTTGCCGAATTGTCCCTATGGTTGTTGGCACCAATGCATGTGTTTCTCCGTGAAATAGTGAAACTACTTTAGTGGATCCCTCTTCCGTTCTTTGTTGCTGGTATGTGAGGCATCCTGGCATCAATGCACTCTCAGAGGTACTTATCAAGACAAAGACACAGGTTATATACAACGTTGGATTTATTCTCTTTCTTCAACTCGAGAAAACGAACTCAGACACGTCCGTTCCATTTAGGCGGTCATGTAGGTAGTAACATCAATCTCGTCGGGGAGCTCGGAAATCTGGACCTCGAAGCGGGCCTGGATAGTCTTGAGGACCTCCTTGTCGCTGTCATCAGTGACAAAGGTGATAGCCAAACCCTTGGTACCGAAACGACCAGCACGACCGACACGATGGAGGTAAGTGTCGGCAACCTCGGGGACATCGTAGTTGATGACGACGTTAACGCGGGAAACATCGACACCACGGGCAAAGACATCAGTGGCGACCAGGATACGCTTGTTGAACTCCTTGAACGACTTGAAGCGAGCGATACGCTCATCCTGAGCCATCTGAGAGTGGATGCAGATGGAGGGGAAGTTGCACTCCACCAAGAGCTTGTTAAGCTCGTTGGCGCGGCTCACGGACTTGACGAAAATGCAAACCTGGTTGAACTCGAGGGTGTCCAACAAATCGTTGAGCTTGCGGTTCTTGGACTTCTCGTCCAGGTCGACGTAGTACTGCTGCAGACCGTGGAGGGTGAGCTTGGTCTCGTCGTCGACGTAGATCTCGAGAGGGTTCTGCATGAAGCGCTTGCACACCTGGCGGACCTCCTTGCTCAGGGTGGCAGAGAACATCATGACCTGCTTGTGGTGAGGGGTGGACTTGAAGATCTCCTGCACATCGCGGCGCATGTCTATTGTAGATAAGGATTTAAAAAAATCAATTAGTTCTTGTCCTCTCGGAAACATTTCAAGTAGGAAACATGATCAACATGAGAAAGTACATACCAATCTGGTCGAGCATCTTGTCACACTCGTCGAGGACAAAGTGCTTGACGTTTCCGAGCTTGAGGGTCTTCTCGCGGATAAGGGCAAGGACACGACCGGGAGTACCGACAAGGATGTGGGGGCAAAGATCCTTGTTACGGAGGATATCCTGATCTCTCTTCAAAGGCGTACCACCGTAGAAGACCTCCGAGCGGACCTCGGGGAGGTACTTGCTGAAGCGAGCAAACTCGTTCTTGATCTGGAAGGCCAACTCGCGAGTGTGGCAGAGAATGACGACAGAGACCTCGCCGGCGACGGCCTCGACCTGCTGGAGAGTAGCGAGGACAAAGACAGCGGTCTTACCCATACCAGACTTGGCCTGGCACAGAATATCCATACCGAGAATAGACTGGGGGATACACTCCTGCTGAACTGCAGAGCATTAAAAATAAAATGTTAAAAAGTTTCGTCCATACGAATTTTCATTTGAACAGGGCGTGAACAGATGTGTGTCGTTGTTACCTTCAGAAGGATGCTCAAAACCGCAATCAACGATGGCACGGAGCAACTCGGGCTTCAACAAGAAGTCACGGAAACCAGTCGAGTGCACACCGACGTAGGAACCCTTCTTGTCCTTGGCGTCCTCGGCAATGTCAGTCTCGGCAGCGGCGGGGACGGCGGCAATGGACTGGATGACATCATCATCCTCATCATAGTCAACGAGATCGTCGTGGTGGTCGGTCATGTTTGTAAAAAGTTGGTTGGGTGGGAAAACAAGGGTGTTCTGGAGGATGAAAATCGGACCGGACAGAGATGGGGGTGCAAGACGTTTTAGTATTTCGAACTTTCTCGCGTCAGGAACGGCCTGGAGAAGCGGGGTGACATGAACAACAATGCGAACAACATAGGGAGATGTGATGAACATCCTGCACGACCGGGACATTGCTTCTCTCTCTCTCTTTCTCTCTTTCGCGGAAAAAGCCTCGCTGGCTTTGCGGGTTGCCCCACGCCAATAATCGGGGAGATGTTCCTGTTTCTTTGATGAGATGTTCCTGTTTCTTTGATGAGGTGGCCCTGAAGATAGTGTTTGTGATGTGTCGCCCAAAAGTTGGTGTTTTGGTCGCCTTGCCGTGCTCGCCTTTCCTTCAAACAGGTCCTTGCCCTGCTGCCCTTCGATATGTCAACATCGCACTCACGCACACACACTTGCCCCTTCTGTTGAACAAGGGGCAAGGGGGGGAGATAAAGGATGGACAGACGGTCGCAGGATCCACCCGTGAGATGAGCACCAAAGAGACGGAGAAGAAAAGGTCAAGGGTTTGGACGCAGAGGAGAGAAGAAGAGACAAGAACACCAGAAGATCTGGATGCTCCTGTCTCCTTCGCTCCTTTCTTGCTGGTCGGATATCCCATCGCCAATCTTGTCCCAGAGCTGGTTCAAATCAGGACGGCACCGATAGGGAAGGAGGGCAGGATCGCCTTCGTTCGCCAGTATCGCAGAAGGAGGGGGCGTGCCGACAAGACTAGACGGCTTTTATGCTCTTCGATGTCAAGTCAGTTCTCGTTTGCGTACAATAGCAGATAGTGACAGGACAACAGGTCCGAAGAAGACAAAAAAAAGTGCGTCGACGTTATGCCAAAGTCTAGAGCACGCCCACTTGGTGTATCCATGGCCATCTCAAAACAAGGAGCTATTGAGACAACACAGACAACCTTGCAGGACACACCAACTCGTCGTGTTGTTCCAAAACAGGGGACGGAAAGTAAGGAGGCGCAGCGTGGAAGCTGATCGAACTCCATCCACCGTCGATCGCAGTCCAAAGACATCCACGATTGTGGTGAGGAGGCCCTGTTCAACGAGAACTGTTGCTGGGCCAGTGAGGTGAAGGTGGGTGAGAGGCGATTGCACGGTGGTAAAAGGGCGAGTGCGTGTGACGAGGACGCTGAACCACATGATGCTAAAACTGTGCTGGCGTCATGCGTATTGATGAGGTTCCTGGTTCCTGATGGATGATGTTCGAGGTGGAGGAGTGTGCTGTGTGGTTGTGATGTCGAACTGTTGAAGCCAGTGTCGAGGGTGTATGTTGGAGTCGTTTGTTGATTGTTGAATGTTATCCCATCAGGATGGAGCGCGGTGAGGGGCGCATGCCCCCAGGCCATGCGAGAGAGAGCAACGGGTCGCTTGTGTGGGCAGGATGTCCATCTTGTTGGTAGAGACAGACATACCGTGTGTATTTGCTTGATCGAAGAAGGATGGGGCCTTGAGGATGCTTGCTCGTGGGATGGATGGTTAGGGACAGTGAGAGGGCGAGATAGGCGGACGGATGGATAGGTAGAAGGTGAGGAAGGGTGGATGGGTGGTGGGGAAAGAAGAAAAGGAAGGAAGTCGAAATAATTCGAAATTGGAGGGCGGGGCAGGTCTTTGTCTTGGGTGTACGATATCGCACCTTGGGAGGCAAAGCAGCAAACCTTGATTCGAAGGTAGGAGGGGGTGTGTGACGTCGAAACCAATCATCGTACGTATTTGAGATACTTAATTTCAGTGTACCCAGGCGCATTGTTACGTACACAGCCGCATCTCAAATCCCATTCACGTATGGACATATGCTCAGGAACAGAGAGAAAACGATGTGGAATGTGTGTGAGCAGTGCGGTGCAGCTAGTGGAGCTTGTGCAACAAAACATTTGTTAATGGTCATCAGTTCACTGCGTAGAGATGAAAACCCCCCCAAAAAAAGATATTCTTGGATGGAGGCAATGAAAACCTTAGCTGTCGATGTCATCGGCATGTGGGCTGGATGGCTCGTTCCCAGTGGGTGCACAAACTCGTATGTATTCGGGAGAGTGGCGAGATGTGGCCTTGTGATTGGAGAAGCGAAGCCATTTCGGGGACAATATTGCTAAGGAGCGTGATCAATAACGAGAGATATTAAAGTGAAAGCGACAGCACTCTTTTTTTTTCTTCTTTATCCAACTCTTCATCTGAACCCACCTCCACTCGCTTGTTCACTCACTCACACAAACTCACGCAAGGCGCCAATTCTTCATTAACAGCCATGTTCGTTCTCTCCTGGATTCGCTCCTCTGGTGCTCAGGCATCCAACACAACCAATTCAATCAATACTGCCTCCACCGACAACCACAACATCGACCAGCACCAGGACGACTGGGTCTTCCTACCCTCAGACCACGACCACCTCATGGAAGCATCCTGCGCCAACCTCGACCTGCTCTCCGCCTCCACCATGACACTCCATCCTGCCTCGAGCCGGACAAGATCTCATACCTCCTCATCGACAACCCAGGACACCCTTGTCGAGCCCAAGAGCCGCCGTCAGCTCAAGAGTGAGCACCGCCGCCGGCTTGCACAGGAGCAGCTCGAGCGCAAGCCTCGGTATGATCCTTTCATTGCTAAGTTGCGGGACCAAGAATTCCAGCGAGCCAAGCTAGCCAAGCTGGCGCTGCGGTCAGGGCGGATTATGAGCTCGACCACCGGTGGAGCCCATTCCATGAAGGGTCTGGGGGGCCCTTCTGGTGCTGGTGCAGGCTCAGGCGCTCCCCGGTCAGCCTCTGCCAAGATTTGCTAAGAAATCATGTAGGCATTTGAGACAAGAAGGTGGCCTATTGGACCAAAGACGCACGACTGGCGCAGTCGGCTTTCACCGACCCAACAAACTTGAATCAGCAACAAGAACCAACAATACCAACCAACCAAAAAAATCCGCAGGTGGCTAGAGTGCTCCTGCCGCCTCCCTGGTCAAAGGTTAAAGGGCAAAGCCGAATACACTATGTACATTGCACAATTATCCCACCCCCTTTTTAATTTACCTCTCCTTTCTTCTTGCCCTTCTCCTGGGCCCTTCCAAACGATGTTCCTGATTTGTATTCCATTGCCATGCTGGTGCCTGGAATGCAAGTGTCTTTTCTTCTCGTTTCTTCTCTTTTGTTCTCTTTTGTCCTTTCCGAGTATTCAACACCCACACAAAAAGCTCGCCCATATACCAGCATTTTCGAAAACCACCCAAAAAAAAAGAGTGGTGTTGTCACCATTTCGTTCTTTCTTTTTCTTTTTTTTTTTTTTTTTTTTTTTT